>JAOTOM010002927.1:0-85000 GCA_034440615.1 Ashinkailepas kermadecensis
TCAAACACTCTGAAATATGTGATAAACTGACCAAGACCGTGCATTGGCCTCACAACCAACACCGAGACGGGGCATTGCCCGCAGAAACTGCATGTGTTACGTGCGGACCATAGCGCACCGCAATTGTCACATACTGCACCGCATTCGTTACGTGGGGACCATACCGCACCGCATTCGTTACGTGGGGACCATACCGCGCCGCAATTATCACGTGCGGACCATACCGCACCGCATGTGTCACGTGCGGACCATACCGCACCGCATGTGTCACGTGCCTACCATACCGCAACGCAATTGTCACCCGAGGGACCACACCTCACGCCAATTGTCACGTGCGGACCATACCGCACCGCAATTGTCACGTGCGGACCATACCGCACCGCATGTGTCACGTGCGGACAACACCGCACCGCAATTTGTCGCAGACACGTCACCCCCTCCACGTACGCGGGACCACAAAAGCCGATACCGGTCTGCGCTCTCGCGCCGGGCGGCGGACGTTCATTCCGGTAATCTGTTTGGCCAGTTTATCCCGGCACCAAACAGCGCCGTCTATCTCGGCGGGGTCGAGTCGGCGCTGGCCGGGCGGCCGGCCGCCGTCGCCGGGCGGCATTTCCGGCGCAGTTCCGGCGCGGTGCGGCGGTTACGATGTCTTTGATGACGCCGCAGAAATCCCGGCGATCGCGCTCTACTCGAGTCTCCGCGCGCCGCCGCTCTGCCGGCTGGCCTTGTTGGATCGAGCTGTTGTCTGCCGTGGCTCGCGGGGAGCACTTACCGAGGGCGCGCGTGAGTCAGATCGAACGTCGAGTGGCCGCCACACGTGCCGGAGAGGTTGTCGCTGTTCGTGACGACCGGTTGTTCAAGCTGAAAATATGCACCGGCGGCGGCGGGCAGGCATTTGGCGCGAACGTTCGGTCAACGGCTGACCGCGCGCAGAAGTGGCGCGGCGGCGTGTTGCGCAACATCTCGGAAAGGTTGCCGCACGCGTGTTCTCGGACCGGGTTCCAGGACCGCGCGGGGGGAGGTGGAGGCGCCTGCTGGGTGGTGGTGTCGCGGCTGCAAGCACTGCAGACTGCCGGGGCCCGTGATTTGCGACCGGGCCGGCTGGGCAGCGCCGCTCAGTTGCCTCTCTTTAGTGAAGCATCCCAGGAATGTGCAGCACGTGAGCAGTGTCCATTGCACGGCGAAAATACCGGCCTGTGGGGCGATGCTGGCGTTGTGCTGACACTGCACCTCGCCGTGCGCTAGGGTATTCAGTCTGGGGTCGTCTCGGCGGCGGAGTTGTGCGCTCCGCCCCCCACGCTCACAGCAGCCCGTCCCACACACCTGATGTTCCCGCGCCTGGCTCACCGGACACCGTCCTCCTATCCGCCTGTCGTCTAGCAGCCTCCCGGCCTCCCGATTGAAAGCCGACTCACAGCTCGGTAGAAGGCAAGTGCCCTGCCCTCTCCTCCCACTCACCTGAAGCGCCGGTCCCTTCCCCGCCCGATACTTCCATGCCTCCCGTCCCCACAGGTAAAATGTTCCCCTCGGCGGAGGGCCACTCCTCTGCCGATCCTTCCCGCACCCCCACCCGAAATGCTGCACCCCACACACGTGCCGGTCTATTCCCTCACTTCAGTGAAGCCGCGTGCCCCGCTCTGCTCACACCTGCCGTCACCTGCCATCACCTCCCACCCACCGGACACCTGTCCCGTCCCGCGGGCAGGTATGGATCGGTGGGCCGTCTCACACCTGCCGTCACCTGCCATCATCTCCCCACCACCGGACACCTGTCCCGTCCCGCGGGCAGGTGTGGATCGGGGGCCGTCTCACACCTGCCGTCACCTGCCATCATCTCCCACCCACCGGACACCTGTCCCGTCCCGCGGGCAGGTATGGATCGGTGGGCCGTCTCACACCTGCCGTCACCTGCCATCATCTCCCACCCACCGGACACCTGTCCCGTCCCGCGGGCAGGTATGGATCGGTGGGCCGTCTCACACCTGCCGTCACCTGCCATCATCTCCCACCCACCGGACACCTGTCCCGTCCCGCGGGCAGGTATGGATCGGTGGGCCGTCTCACACCTGCCGTCACCTGCCATCATCTCCCACCCACCGGACACCTGTCCCGTCCCGCGGGCAGGTATGGATCGGTGGGCCGTCTCACACCTGCCGTCACCTGCCATCATCTCCCACCCACCGGACACCTGTCCCGTCCCGCGGGCAGGTATGGATCGGTGGGCCGTCTCCACACCTGCCGTCACCTGCCATCATCTCCCACCCACCGGACACCTGTCCCGTCCCGCGGGCAGGTATGGATCGGTGGGCCGTCTCACACCTGCCGTCACCTGCCATCATCTCCCACCCACCGGACACCTGTCCCGTCCCGCGGGCAGGTATGGATCGGTGGGCCGTCTCACACCTGCCGTCACCTGCCATCATCTCCCACCCACCGGACACCTGTCCCGTCCCGCGGGCAGGTATGGATCGGTGGGCCGTCTCACACCTGCCGTCACCTGCCATCATCTCCCACCCACCGGACACTTGTCCCGTCCCGCGGGCAGGTATGGATCGGTGGGCCGTCTCACACCTGCCGTCACCTGCCATCATCTCCCCACCCACCGGACACCTGTCCTGTCCCGCGGGCAGGTATGGATCGGTGGGCCGTCTCACACCTGCCGTCACCTGCCATCATCTCCCACCCACCGGACACCTGTCCCGTCCCGCGGGCAGGTATGGATCGGTGGGCCGTCTCACACCTGCCGTCACCTGCCATCATCTCCCACCCACCGGACACCTGTCCCGTCCCGCGGGCAGGTATGGATCGGTGGGCCGTCTCACACCTGCCGTCACCTGCCATCATCTCCCACCCACCGGACACCTGTCCGTCCCGTGGGCAGGTATGGATCGGTGGGCCGTCTCACACCTGCCGTCACCTGCCATCATCTCCCACCCACCGGACACCTGTCCCGTCCCGCGGGCAGGTATGGATCGGTGGGCCGTCTCACACCTGCCGTCACCTGCCATCATCTCCCACCCACCGGACACCTGTCCCGTCCCGCGGGCAGGTATGGATCGGTGGGCCGTCTCACACCTGCCGTCACCTGCCATCACCTCCCACCCACCGGACACCTGTCCCGTCCCGCGGGCAGGTATGGATCGGTGGGCCGTCTCACACCTGCCGTCACCTGCCATCATCTCCCACCCACCGGACACCTGTCCCGTCCCGCGGGCAGGTATGGATCGGTGGGCCGTCTCACACCTGCCGTCACCTGCCATCACCTCCCACCCACCGGACACCTGTCCTGTCCCGCGGGCAGGTATGGATCGGTGGGCCGTCTCACACCTGCCGTCACCTGCCATCATCTCCCACCCACCGGACACCTGTCCCGTCCCGCGGGCAGGTATGGATCGGTGGGCCGTCTCACACCTGCTGTCACCTGCCATCATCTCCCACCCACCGGACACCTGTCCCGTCCCGCGGGCAGGTATGGATCGGTGGGCCGTCTCACACCTGCCGTCACCTGCCATCATCTCCCACCCCCGGACACCTGTCCGTCCCGCGGGCAGGTATGGATCGGTGGGCCGTCTCACACCTGCCGTCACCTGCCATCACCTCCCCACCCACCGGACACCTGTCCCGTCCCGCGGGCAGGTATGGATCGGTGGGGCCGTCTCACACCTGCCGTCACCTGCCATCATCTCCCACCCACCGGACACCTGTCCCGTCCCGCGGGCAGGTATGGATCGGTGGGCCGTCTCACACCTGCCGTCACCTGCCATCACCTCCCACCCACCGGACACCTGTCCCGTCCCGCGGGCAGGTATGGATCGGTGGGCCGTCTCACACCTGCCGTCACCTGCCATCACCTCCCACCCACCGGACACCTGTCCCGTCCCGCGGCAGGTGCGGATCTGCTGGCCGTCTCACGCCCCGTTAAACGCGTCAGCGTGGGCGTCGACGCCGCCTCCCATCCAACGGTGAATCCCTTCCATCGGCTTTTACTGTCAGACTTAGTGCTGCGTCGCGTCGGATCCGGCGCGCGTCGTCTTCGTCTCGTCCGAGAGCGCGGGCGACGTCATCTGTCATCGCGCCGGGCAGGCGGCTGGCTTTGTGCCGGATGGCGTGGCGCGGCGAGCCCTCGGCGCCGACATGGCAAACGCGACATGGCGCCGACATGGAAAACGCGACATGGCGCCGACACGGCAGGCGCGACATGGCGCCGACACGGCAAGCGCGAGTTTACGGCTCAGACGCACCCGCGCACACCTCGTTGGCATGCACGGCCAGTGCGGTCGGTTGGCCGGCGCGACGACTTGTGCGAGTGTGTCATACGCCGAACGTGTCGGGACTGGATGCCGCGCTGCAGCTTCCACGTCTCGCCCAGCCTGCAAACATGATTTCGTATTCCAGGATACGGCTTAATTAGGCATTCAGGCTGAGGCGGTGCACGTGATTGCGCCCGGCGCCTTTACCGAGGGCGTCGGCAGTCGTCCGACCCACAACGACCAAACGCTTAATTGATGGCATTAATAGGCATTCGAAACTCGCGTGTGCGGGGCCGTTATTGCGGTGTGCATGCGCATATTATAATGCCAGCCCACATTTGCCATGGAGGCATTGCATGGGTGGACCGTCTGTTACTTTGCCAAAGCTTGAAAGGCATTACAAATATCTTGTGCTCCATAATCAGATATGTAGATGCAAGTGAGGCACACCTAGAGTGATGTTTAGTTTTGGCAGACAGAAACCGCCCGACTCGCCAGGGGCCATAATGCTGCAAGCTCATGCATAGCAATAAGCGGTCGTGCTCTGCCATAAGTTAAAGGGACAATTCCAACGCAAGTGGGCATTTACATGGGATGCATCATGGATGATGAAAGTAACTCATCAAAGCCTGCACTTATCTGCTCCAAACGTAAATGTGGCGTCGTTGTATTTTCCTTCTCATGGAAAAGCATTGGCCCGCCCCCACCCCTCCCCGGTTTGGTTTGTACATGCAATGTGCGTTGCTCACGAACCTGGCACGAACCTGGACATTGGTGCAGTAGCTGCTTGAAACCGAAGATAATTGTCCCTGCCGGTGGCGTAAGAACCTTCCATATCTCTTGCCCGCTGAGCATGGAAACCAACAAGCTATCATGAGACTGCTTCCCTTAAACAAACCAAGTTTATATTGGAAAACTCGGATATCACCGAAATGACAAGCGTTATTCCTATTCTTTTATAATTCTTATTTCTTATTCCTTATTCGAATTATTTTTCTATTTTTCTTTTTATAAACTGAGGTAAAGCCTGTATCCATCTGTTTTTGTATTGGGAGAGCGGTTATCACAAGGGCTCATGTGAGACATGCAAGTGAGTTCAACATTGCTTTAAGACTTACACATACCATGTCATTGGTGTCACGTTGTGAAATTGATTAGCGGTAGCAATTGATGTTTTTGATTTGACAACTTCTCCGGGCAGGCGCACCATCGGTTGACTGAAAAGGGTTGGTTGAGCGGGAGGGGGGGGAGGGGACCTCCATAGGGTCAACGGTCAAGCCTTGGTTTGATTGGGGAAATTAATGATTGGGTTGCAGTTGCCCCCTCAGCACACAGTACACAGACGGTGACGCCGCTGTACGGTGTGGCGAGCAGAGTGATGCTTCTGATCACCGCATTTGGCACAATATAAGCGAGGTGAGTGTGAGAAGCAGATAAATATCACAGTCGGGCTGCCCAGAAGCATCTGCCGGAGGTGTTGATAACAGGTGTCAATCACGCGATTATGCCTGCTCACGGGCAATGGTATTGCGAATTTTGAATCTTCATGCCAGAGGTGGCTGGTCGCAAAAGATGAAAGGGAGATGAAAAGATGAAAGGTGAAATGCACAAGTGAATGTAGCTCGGGATTGTGAGATATCAAGCATCATTGGTAGGATGTGGACTGCTGTCAAACTATTCATTGCGATGTGTTTGTAGTGTTACACTTGTCGGCTACAAAGCCAGATTTACTGGTTTCAGCAGGCGGTGGCCCCGGGCGTTTGTTCTCGTCTCATGACCTGACGGTGTTGGCACCAGTCATAGACACCCGGTGATTTGGCCTTGGGTATTTGACAGCCGGAAATGTGCAGCAAGGCTGGACACGACGTGTTTATTGTAATGTCGAAACATACCGGTACTACCGGTCTAAACTAAGTCATTGAAGGGGAGTTCGGCGGCCATGTGGTGGATGGAAGGTGGTGGAAGTTCTGCGGCTATGTGGTGGGTGGAAGGTGGGTGGAAGTTCAGCGGCTATGTGGTGGGTGGAAGGTGGGTGGAAGTTCAGCGGCTATATGGTGGGTGGAAGGTGGGTGGAAGTTCAGCAGCTATGTGGTGGATGGAAGGTGGGTGGAAGTTCAGCGGACATGTGGTGGGTGGAAGTTCAGCGGCCATGTGGTGGGTGGAAGGTGGGTGGAAGTTCAGCGGCTATATGGTGGGTGGAAGGTGGGTGGAGGTTCAGCGGACATGTGCTGGGTGGAAGTTCAGCGACCATGTGGTGGGTGGAAGGTGGGTGGAGGTTCAGCGGCTATATGGTGGGTGGAAGATGAGTGGAAGTTCAGCAGCTATGTGGTGGGTGGAAGGTGGGTGGAAGTTCAGCGGACATGTGGTGGGTGGAAGTTCAGCGGCCATGTGGTGGGTGGAAGGTGGGTGGAGGTTCAGCGGCTATGTGGTGGGTGGAAGTTCAGCGGCCATGTGGTGGGTGGAAGGTGGGTGGAAGTTCAGCGGCTATGTGGTGGGTGGAAGTTCAGCGGCTATGTGGTGGGTGGAAGGTGGGTGGAAGTTCAGCGGCTATGTGGTGGGTGGAAGGTGGGTGGAAGTTCAGCGGCTATGTGGTGGGTGGAAGGTGGGTGGAAGTTCAGCGGCTATGTGGTGGGTGGAAGGTGGGTGGAAGTTCAGCGGCTATGTGGTGGGTGGAAGGTGGGTGGAAGTTCAGCGGACATGTGGTGGGTGGAAGTTCAGCGGACATGTGGTGGGTGGAAGTTCAGCGGACATGTGGTGGGTGGAAGTTCAGCGGCTATGTGGTGGGTGGAAGTTCAGCGGCTATGTGGTGGGTGGAAGGTGGGAACAAGCTCACTACTTGGCGAATGGCGTGGATGTTGTGAAATGTGAAGAAAAAATATTCGGGGATGACAATGTTTTGCAAGAATTAGTATACATTTGTGCAGAACGAAGCCGTGACTCCGTCTGATTTGAAACAAGTGCCTGGGTGCCATTCCCAAAAAGATAGGATGTTACTAGTTAATAACGTAGAATAGTTCACATCTGATGTTACCAGTTCAACGCAGCATGACGTCTTGGTCCAACGACATTGATTGGTAATGCCTAACGCCCCCCCCCCCTCCGTCGCCAAGCTACCTCAGCATCCAATCAACCAGTCGAACCGACTCCAGCATGGGTTGGTAGTCATGTACTTGCGCTTTTGGTGTTTATTTTTGCTTAACCCGATCTCCGGTAAGATCCTCACATCACGTTTTTTGGGGGGGAGGGGGGTGGAAGATCCCCTTCCAACTTCCACGATCAACGGTGCATGAACGCGAACCGGGTACCATTGGAAGCCCTCGATAAGTAGGGTCTGAAATGGCCTCATTTTATTTTGACATAATTTTGGACTCAAAGTGGCGGTTTAAGAAAAAAATATTCGAAAAATGTTATACCTTAACGTTTCATCTCCGTTCCTAGTAAAGACACTGAGTTAAAGCGCACGCTAATTGAACGCTAATTACACCGCGAATGTCACAAAAATAGTCACATTGGTCCACCTGGACCAAAATTGGCGGTGACCTTAAGTCACTGACCTTACCTCAAACACAAGTGCAATACATACTTTCTATGAGCACTGCCAAATTGTAATGTGGCAAGCTTCATCTCAATATATTTTCACCTGTATGAGCCTTTAAAAAGTAATAAATTTGCCATATGACAATGATCTAGGATAACCTTCACCTTTGCTATGATTCATAGTGTTGGTTCATTTCGGCAAGTTAAGTCATGAAATGCAAGTTTGATACTATTTAGGCCATAAAAAACTCGATATAAGCCATAAAAAGAGGAGTTTGTAAATAGGTTTTGCCAACTTAGCGCACTGTATCTTGGCCTGACCTCGGGTCACTCGACGGAGATCAATCAAATTGGAGAAACAACTTATCATATGTCTGCATGCATACCAAGGGAAATAAATCCGGTTGGAAGAAAATACATATTACAAAAATAGGAACCTTGGTCCAAAATTGGCCATGACCTCATGCCACTGACCCGACTTCAAACAGAAACCCGAGATACATTTTGTAGGCAATGCCAAATTGTGCTCGCGTACCACATTTCATTTCAATATCTTTTCATTTAAATGATTTATCGATCCTTAAATAATTTTGAAGGTGGTCTTCTTTGACCTGTGCTAGGTCAATGACCTTACATTATCCCAGGTTGAAACTTCAACATCAGACGCACAACAGATCAAGGTAAAAATAGCGAAGAAGTACGGCGCTGCGCGCCGCGCTATTTCTCTGTCAGGGAAAAAAGCCTTAGGAGGGGGCCTAAAAGACCCCCAGACTGGGGGTTGCAATTCAAGGAGTGGCCATTGATGACGTCACAGATCATGTTAAGTGAATAGTTGGTAACCTAGAGAACGTTACACTTCCTCCACCAGTTTATCTAAACACCAAATTGAGAACTTGGTCTAATCTAGACTGGAATTTAATACTTACTGTCTTGCCAGATTGATGGATACAACAGCTTGCCTTTCAAGGCAATGTGCAACACCACATATCAGGCCAAGTGAGGATATTGGAAAGTTTGAAAAATCGCTAAGTATCATCTATTTGTGTCAGTAACCAGTGGTGCCACCTTGCATATATCCCAAGGGCAGCCACCGGCCTGCTCAGTCATTGATTTGACCCACTCTATCATCACCTTGGCCCCAATCAGGCTGTATCGTAACCACTGGGTCTATGGGTGTGCACTAGATACAAGATGTGTTGGGGGCAGCTTTGGTCATCGGAAAGGCAGTTGCCCCCCCTCCCACCAACGTCATAATGTGATGCCTTTTAGGCCAATGTTTGCGCCCAAGCCAGTAACCAAGCAACAGTGTGAGCATATCTGGACGGAAATCGACAGGACCAAATGAGGCATATCTGGTCGGAACGTCACATAATGGTGTTCCCACTCCAAAGCTTTATCAGCACAGGCTACCAGACTGTCCCCAGTCCACTAGCGCATCATCCTGACGCGCAGTGACGCGCAGTGATGCGCAGTGACGTCCCCTGAACCTCCTCGGTGGCATGAGACAGCTAGCAATATGAAATTACCACGGCAACTTCTGGTTTATTGAACAAAGGAACATCGCATTAACCAATTTTAGATCAGGCATGGAATACGCGAATGCAATATATATATATATATATATATATATATATATATATATATATATAAAGAATGTAAATTATACGTACCAATAAATATTCAACTGCGAACAAAATCTGGTTGTCAAGTATGTCGACGTGACTGGCCTTCCATGCCCTGCAACTATACGTGGCTGCTGCTGTCCCAGCGTGACATGCCAAGTTCACGGCAGCTGTGTGTTCAATAGCCCGAGGGCAACAAACGACGGCAGCCCCGCAGAAGCGCCGCCGAATGTCACGGCAGCCCCGCAGAAGCGCCGCCGAATGTCACGGCAGCCCCGCAGAAGTGCCGCCGAATGTCACGGCAGCCCCGCAGAAGCGCCGCCGAATGTCACGGCAGCCCCGCAGAAGCGCCGCCGAATGTTACGGCAGCCCCGCAGAAGTGCCGCCGAATGTCACGGCAGCCCCGCAGAAGTGCCGCCGAATGTCACGGCAGCCCCGCAGAAGTGCCGCCGAATGTCACGGCAGCCCCGCAGAAGCGCCGTCGAATGTTACGCTTCAGCTGCTGGTTTCCAACCAGCTTTGGGTGTGCAAAGCTGTGGATATTATACCGACCCTCACGTCCTCATCCTAGATCGTTCCTACGTTCTAGGATGCCACTTCAAATTGTGCCCACATATATTTATGCGTGGAAGAGGAGAAAAGAAGAACAAAGCGATGAGCACTTTGCTGCTTCTTCGTCCAGTACAGATATGTCTCACAGCCGGCTATATATATAGTTATGTTCATTGCAGATATTGTCCCTGAGGGCCTGATCAGCATTCACACACAGGCATTTACGTGTTGCTGGGAAAGAACATGTCGCCTCCTCGTATTGCGTCGAGCCACAGCGATATTAACATCTCTTGTATTAATTGTGTACACATTTCACATAAGTTCTATATCGATGTTGTTAACCTAGTGGCAGTGCAGTCTGTGTAACCTTGTACATCATGCCACGCGATGTTTTATTAGCATATACGAGAAATCGATCTAAGACTATGTCTTTGTAACATGAAGTATGCATTGTAAATGCAGCACGTGTGGTCGTCGACAATCCGAAGCAGCCCAGCACAGCCCCGCACAGCTATCATCCGGCGACCCAGACAAATACACCACCAGCTATGGCGTCCCCGGTTCACGCAGAGCAGGACAATGTTCAATTTTGAAGGGATTTCTCTAAGAGATGAACATGAATAATTGGTGTTGTATGATTTCGTTGGCTAAAATTCGGTCCAAATTATGCTATAACAAATTCCACTTTCTGATTTAAATCATACGCATTGATCAGAGCTGGCTGGAAATGATGCAAAATGATCAGGAAAAATGCTAATCGCCGCGCCACGTATCCTGCGTCACTCCTGACACATAGCGTAACCCATTTTACATACATTTTTATGTTTTTCGATCGATTCTATACCACGCTTTGCCCAATGCGATGTTGATCTGAAGATTCAAAGCAGAGTACGATGGTCTGTCATGTGCGATCCTCATCTTATGAAATATCACCTTTTACCACACCACCTATTGCCCTGTAATTCAAAAGCATCATTTTGCGCCCGTGCTATGGAGACTACCCTGTCAAGAAAGCTACTTTGGCGATGATGCACGTTGGTACGAGTAGAGTGCTATTTATCGACACCATATTCATTTAAGCAGACGCTAAGCGACCAGCAGGTACTTGAAGTGTTTTCCAGATTCGAATTGTGGATGTGCCACTAGCATAGCGAGGCGCCGATAGGTGAACATGGGCGAATGCCACTAGCATAGCGAGGCGGTGATAGGTGAACATGGGCGAATGCATGCGTATATGCGGTCACCATATGCGATCACCGAGCATGGTAATGACAATGTTGTGGGCACGTCTGAAATGGCGGAGGGAGGCCATTTTATGCTATGGTGCTAACACGAAGGCAGGATGCATGACCCTTTTTCGTGCTGGTGAAATCCCCAGCTCCTGAACATACAATACGTGATGAACAGACACACAATGAGCAAGGAAAACTATGCTGTGGGCATAAAATGACCTTGCTGTCGACGTGCCCCTAAACATCGATGCATCGCCAAGGAAAGCAATGATTAAGCAAAGCAATGAAAAGCAAAACAAGAAGGAATCTTCACGCTCGTTTCAGATCAAAGTTCTGATGTGGCGTGTTGGAAAATTATCACAATAATAATCGTCAAGTGCTGCTGCGTTGAGTAAGACTGGTTGATAGCTTGATCTTTTGAAAGCATGTCCTTGTCGAGAGCAGGTTAACGCTTCTCCACACAAACTCTTCTTTCTAACGTTACGTTTTGCGATCACAGCATGACACTGGCGGCGGCCAGTTACATGCCTGAGGTGAATGTGAGGTGAATGTGAGGTGAATGTGAGGTGAATGTGAGGTGAATGTGAGGTGAATGTGAGGTGAATGTGAGGTGAATGTGAGGTGAATGTGAGGTGAATGTGAGGTGAATGTGAGGTGAATGTGAGGTGAATGTGAGGTGAATGTGAGGTGAATGTGAGGTGAATGTGAGGTGAATGTGAGGTGAATGTGAGGTGAATGTGAGGTGAATGTGAGTGAGGTGAATGTGAGGTGAATGTGAGGTGAATGTGAGGTGAATGTGAGGTGAATGTGAGGTGAATGTGAGGTGAATGTGAGGTGAATGTGAGGTGAATGTGAGGTGAATGTGAGGTGAATGTGAGGTGAATGTGAGGTGAATGTGAGGTGAATGTGAGGTGAATGTGAGGTGAATGTGAGGTGAATGTGAGGTGAATGTGAGGTGAATGTGAGGTGAATGTGAGGTGAATGTGAGGTGAATGTGAGGTGAATGTGAGGTGAATGTGAGGTGAATGTGAGGTGAATGAGGTGAATGTGAGGTGAATGTGAGGTGAATGTGAGGTGAATGTGAGGTGAATGTGAGGTGAATGTGAGGTGAATGTGAGGTGAATGTGAGGTGAATGTGAGGTGAATGTGAGGTGAATGTGAGGTGAATGTGAGGTGAATGTGAGGTGAATGTGAGGTGAATGTGAGGTGAATGTGAGGTGAATGTGAGGTGAATGTGAGGTGAATGTGAGGTGAATGAAAGTGAGCAGGCGCATAATAGCTGGAGGACCCGTGCGTCTAGGTCAGGTCACTGGTTCGATGGTGCCGCACCGTGCCTTCGATGACACCCGACTTTCGAGACTGTCCTGCCATACTCGTCGAGGTGAGCTTCACACAAGGTGAACTATAACCCCTTCCTTGGCTGTTCTTGTAGCCTTGATCCGGAGTGGCCTGGGAAAATGTCAGCTTTAGTGTTGCAATACGTTAATGGTAGCTGCTTCATCATCAGCCTTGTTAATTTCGGCGGGTGCACTGAACAGTCAGATGGGTGCCAAGTTTCGTGTGACTTTTTATTCAGGGTAGAAAGCGACTGATCACACACACACACACACACACACACACACACACACACACACACACACACACACACAACACACAACTCCTCGCCGAACCGTGAAGAGGATATTCACAGGCCCCAACACACATACACACACAACTCCTCACAGGACTGTGAAGAGGATATTCACGCTGGCAATGGCATCGGGCTAATGGCATCGGGCTGAATTGCCATTAGGAAATATATTCAGGGGGCTTACCTGCATTTGTACTTCCATTGTTTTCTTTTGCCATGGAACCTTCCGCTTTTGGAGAAACTGTGCTAGTTTTTTCTTGCATCAAAGGACGATAAAAATCACAACTTTTACAACTTTTTGATAGTCCAGTCTTCACACTTGGTGATTTAAGCCATTTCGCTGAAACTTTATTACTATATAGTCAATCTTATAGGTCGTTCAAGTTAAGTTTGGAGATATGCCCAAACATTCCCCTTCGCATTTTGGTATATTTGCGGTTACATTGCGTGCTTGGGTGGAGAAGGGAGGGGAATTTGCATGACAACACGCTGCGCCAATGACAGATTCAGTGACGGTGAGTTCAGGCCATCGCTACAGTCACCGCCTTCTTGGAATATTTACATCAACGACAAAACATATCAAGATCTTGTCGTATTCTATGGACAAAGAAAGTGAGTTTTACAATGACCTTCGCACGAATCGCTCTCCTCATCTACGAGTCCTCGAGAAGTGAAACATTTTGTAGGCTGATCCTCAAAGGAAAAGCCGTTCCCTCTGTCCGTGTATGTCACAGCAAATCCATCGCACATTATGAAGACGAACGATGCGGTCCGATCTCGGATGGCGATCGTGTCGCTCGCGCTCATTCAGCGTCACCCTTGGCGTTTACGGACAAAAAAGCAGGAGTGGACCCAGCGCCGCCGTCCGTCTCGCCGCCCAGTCGCCGGCGGAGCGCCCGCGCCACCTGATCTGGGCCGACCAGCGGCGGGATACCTTCCCGATGAGGCCCCGACCAGCGGCGGGATACCTTCCCCGATGAGGCCCCGACCAGCGGCGGGATACCTTCCCCGATGAGGCCCCGACCAGCGGCGGGATACCTTCCCGATGAGGCCCCGACCAGCGGCGGGATACCTTCCCCGATGAGGCCCCGACCAGCGGCGGGATACCTTCCCCGATGAGGCCCCGACCAGCGGCGGGATACCTTCCCCGATGAGGCCCCGACCAGCGGCGGGATACCTTCCCCGATGAGGCCCCGACCAGCGGCGGGATACCTTCCCCGATGAGGCCGCTTTGTCGCCATCACGGCCGGCCGATGAGCTGGAGAACCGACTGCGGCCCGCTCGGTGCCTCGTGTCGGCGCACGCTGGCCGGCCACTTTGTGTGCGGGCACGTGGAGCCGCCCGTCTCGTTGCCGGCCGTGCCGTCTCTGTTGCCGGCCGCGCCGCCTCTGTTGCCGGCCGCGCCGCATCTGTTGCCGGCCGCGCCGCCTCTGTTGCCGGCCGTGCCGCCTCTGTTGCCGGCCGTGCCGCCTCTGTTGCCGGCCGCGCCGCCTCTGTTGCCGGCCGTGCCGCCTCTGTTGCCGGCCGTGCGCCTCTGTTGCCGGCCGCGCCGCCTCTGTTGCCGGCCGTGCCGCCTCTGTTGCCGGCCGCGCCGCCTCTGTTGCCGGCCGCGCCGCCTCTGTTGCCGGCTGCGCCGCTTTGCCGGCCGCGCCGCTCTGTTGCCGGCCGCGCCGCCTCTGTTGCCGGCTGCGCCGCCTCTGTTGCCGGCCGCGCCGCCTCTGTTGCCGGCCGCGCCGCCTCTGTTGCTGGCCGCGCCGCCTCTGTTGCCGGCCGCGCCGCCTCTGTTGCCGGCCGCGCCGCCTCTGTTGCCGGCCGCGCCGCCTCTGTTGCCGGCCGCGCCGCCTCTGTTGCCGGCCGCGCCGCCTCTGTTGCCGGCCGCGCCGCCTCTGTTGCCGGCCGCGCCGCCTCTGTTGCCGCCCGGCCGCGGCATCGCCAGCTGCCCCCGGTGCGACGCTTTGTTTGGCCGCCGACACTAAGTGGATAGAGACACGGACACATGGCGTGTTGCGCGACCGGAAAACAGGGCCGCCGACACCGGCATGCGGCCGTTCATTTACATACCCGCGGGCGTCGGCGGACAGCCGCCACAAATCACGCGACGATTGGACACGGCGGCGGGCGGAGCGCGGCGCAGAGCACGTCGCCGGGGATGCTGTGCGGCGTGTGTCTTGCGGCGTACGTCTTGCGTATGTCTCGCGTTGCATGCCGTGCAACACGAGCGAGTCTTTGCGAGCGAAATTGTTCGGCTCGTACGCTCTGCGATAAAGGTTGACAGATCTGTCAACCTGTACCTCCCGCCAGGGGAAAGGTGCAGCGTTGTTGATGACGACATTCTTGCTTGCTGTGCTTGGAGCGGATCTCTCGGCTGAGAGCTTTGATGGTGTTCAATTTAATGTTCTGCACATGCTGGTGGCGTTGAATGCGGATCAGCACAGACCGTAGACAGAACGGTGCGTCCGTACTTGTAGTCTTTCTGCTGTATCATTACAGGTGGTAGAAGCAGTATTAACAATGCTCAGTGTAGTGTTGCATAATCTGCATTATTTCCGCTGTAGCTTGGCAACGAATCAAGTAGTGTTTCGATCATTGGCCTGTTTGCACTAAATTACATCTGTCGTATCAGAGACGCTGTTAGACGACCCGTGATGCCCGTGCGATACAAAGCCTTCACAGTCAAGGCCGTCAGGCGGTTTAAATCGCAATCCCCGACAGCGTTGCACCCAGGAATTGGTCAAGGGGGCATGGTCCCTCTCGAATTGCTTGACCACGTAATGGGAATAGGCTTTTTGCGACGTATATTTTATATAAAAAGGCAGAGTACAGTGCATCTATGGCACAAAGCCTTTTCTGATTCTTCCACTGTTCAATTCGAAGGTTTTGTTGAGCTTGCCCAGTGGTTTGCTTGAATGCGAAAATTTCCCAGATTAAAATAGTCTTCATTGTTCATGTGACAGTTTGCACCTTTGTCACAACCGAACTTAGTTTATGAGTGTGCTCTCGGCCCCAGTGGAGATCAGTGCGATTCTATTGTGGTGTCAAAGTCAAACATATTGTGTATCTGTCATGTTCTACTGTGCGTTTCCTGACCAATCTCACGCTTATCATAGGCAGTACCACAGACATGTGCAGAAGCTACGAAATCTTATGATTAACTCAGGTCAGGGCAGGTGACGTAGTTCACAACGTTTAAGAACGATCAGTTCAGATAGTTTGACTGCCACTAACGTGGGATAACCTAACCTGATTGATCAAAGGCCAAATGGCCACACGAAGCCACACACCTATCCTGAATATTTCGCGTAACTCCCAACAGTTTTAAAAAGCTAACGTTTGCACTTCAGTATCGGCGAGCGTTCGCACTGAGGCTCCACTGTTTTTCAACCGTGCCTGTTCAGGCTGCACCCATCCGTACCGACAAAAAGAGGTACAAATTCCTCGCCGACGGCAGGAGGACGGCCCGACCACTTATTGACGTGGCAACCGTGCCGCAGTGACACCTCGCTGTCTCGTGGGCGCGCTGAGGGCCGCGTTTTTGCCACGGCCGGCCGGCCGCTATGGCTGAGCGGCCCGGACGCTAATGACCGTGGCCGTCGGCCGTTTCGATGCCAATCACAGGTCGACTGATTGAGCCGCGGCGGTGCCCGGCTGACCGAGCGCGGTGTCGTCTTTTTCTGCGTCGGCGCGGCCCGTCGCCCGCCACCAGATGGGCCGACAGATACGCCGACCCGACCGGGTCAAGTAACGCAGACCGTGGGCGGCTGTCGGGCCCGGGGCCCGGCTTATTTGGCCAGCACACGCTGGCGGCTCACCGTGCGGCGCCAGCGCGACACCGTGCGGCGCCAGCGCGACACCGTGCGGCGCCAGCGTGACACCGTGCGGCGCCAGCGTGACACCGTGCGGCGCCAGCGTGACACCGTGCGGCGCCAGCGCGACACCGTGCGGCGCCAGCGTGACACCGTGCGGCGCCAGCGCGACACCGTGACGGCGCCAGCGTGACACCGTGACGGCGCCAGCGTGACACCGTGCGGCGCCAGCGCGACACCGTGACGGCGCCAGCGTGACACCGTGCGGCGCCAGCGCGACACCGTGCGGCGCCAGCGCGACACCGTGCGGCGCCAGCGTGACACCGTGCGGCGCCAGCGTGACACGTGCGGCGCCAGCGCGACACCGTCGCGATCCGCCCGTGCGGCGCCAGCGTGACACCGTGCGGCGCCAGCGCGACACCGTGCGGCGCCAGCGCGACACCGTGCGGCGCCAGCGCGACACCGTGCGGCGCCAGCGTGACACCGTGCGGCGCCAGCGTGACACCGTGCGGCGCCAGCGCGACACCGTGCGGCGCCAGCGCGACACCGTGCGGCGCCAGCGTGACACCGTGCGGCGCCAGCGCGACACCGTGACGGCGCCAGCGCGATACCGTGACGGCGCCAGCGCGACACCGTGACGGCGCCAGCGCGACACCGTGACGGCGCCACGCCGCGCGGTCGCGGTCGCGGTCTGAACGGCGCTGCAGGTCCGCAACTGGCGTACCTCGGCGCAACTGGCGTACTTGGGCGCAACACGACCCGTTGACAATTGTCAGCCAAACTCCGGGTTGGCCGACACAACTCCATGACTGCTTTTGTTTGTAACGAACTCGAATCCCCGGCATCAATTTGATGTAGGCTACATAATTGGTGATTTTCTGGTGCAATCATTAATTCAGCAGGAAACATTCATAAACGAACACAATCCGATATGCTACATGTCATGAGATCCTCTGAGTGGGTGTCACGGTGTCACGAGACCCTCGGCGTGGGTGTCACGGTGTCACGAGACCCTCGGCGTGGGTGTCACGGTGTCACGAGACCCTCGGCGTGGGTGTCACGGTGTGACCCTCGGCGTGGGTGTCACGGTGTCACGAGACCCTCGCGGGTGGGTGTCACGAGACCTCGGCGTGGGTGCGGTGTCGGTGGGGCACGGGTCACGGACCCTCGGCGTGGGGTCACGAGACCCTCGGCGTGGGTGTCACGGGTCACGAGACCCTCGGCGTGGGTGTCGGTGTCACGAGACTCGGCGTGGGACGGTGTCACTCGGCGTGGGTGTCACGGTGTCACGAGACCCTCGGCGTGGGTGTCACGGTGTCACGAGACCCTCGGCGTGGGTGTCACTGTGGACCCTCGGCGTGGGTGTCACGGTGTCACGAGACCCTCGGCGTGGGTGTCCGGTTCTCGGCGTGGGTGTCACGGTGTCACGAGACCCTCGGCGTGGGTGTCACGGTGTCACGAGACCCTCGGCGTGGGTGTCACGGTGTCACGAGACCCTCGGCGTGGGTGTCACGGTGTCACGAGACCCTCGGCGTGGGTGTCACGGTGTCACGAGACCCTCGGCGTGGGTGTCACGGTGTCACGAGACCCTCGGCGTGGGTGTCACGGTGTCACGAGACCCTCGGCGTGGGTGTCACGGTGTCACGAGACCCTCGGCGTGGGTGTCACGAGCTCACGAGACCCTCGGCGTGGGTGTCACGAGCTCACGAATTCCTCGGCGTGGAAGTCACCACACTGCATTGCAAAGTGTTGCCCTTCACCCGACCGAAAGTTCAGGATAATTGTTTATTAGACGTATTGTCATCAAACAAATGCTTGTCGGCGTCCTGAGGGTGTGTGTTCGATGAGGCTGACTCTTCGGAGACGCGTGGGTCGGATCTAATGGTTATTGGTTTCGGGACGCGTGAGTGTTGGGTTGTATGGCGTCGTCAATCTCTCACGTCGTTTGATTGTCGGCGAAAAGTAGCGACAGGTGGGACTCGAACCCGCAACCTTTAGGCTAGGAGACGGGTACCTTATACCTAGATTACTGGCCCCCTGGATCGGATCTCGACAGCGAGTCGCGTCATCTGACCACCCGGAGACACTCATCACATGCTTGGTCAGATCTGATTAAACGAGATACAATATTTGGAAGTCCGTGGGAGATGGATTAGACTTCAAGTTATGAATGGATAATTCGCCATTTTTGGTCACAAGATTGCAACGATATTGTTTGCAATAAACGGAACACAAGGCGTCTTTCAGACGTCTTTGTTAGGGAACGGTGTATGGGAGAAGATTGGCCCGTATGGTTGTCAGCTGCATCAGGCATACCAAGCTTATGAATGAGACAGGATGATTGCGTTGTGCAAAGAACTGATTTATTACCATTCCGGTCACGCTCAGGTGTTTTTGTCGATTACTATTGAGACGGCTGGGCCAGTATTCAAACCCAGATCAAAGCTAGTCAGGCTCACTCTATGGCACTTTCGACAGAGACCTCATGAAAGTCACGGCAGATATGCAAATAAAACACCACAAAAAAAACAGCAAAACAGTGCTTTTTGCCGCTAGTGTTTAGCGAAACCCACCGCAGGAACTTTACAAAGTCGTAATTGATGAATGCCACGGCACCACCACATGGGCATAGCCTAAAAACGCCTCACAGTACGAGGCTTCAGAATACAGCTCGGGCGTCAAGTCCACAATCCATCCCCCACCATGGTGTGTGTGTGTATGTGCGTGCATATATATATATATATATATATATATATATATATATATATATATATATATATATATATATATATATATATATATATATATATATATATATTATGCGTGTGTGTGTGTGTGTGTGTGTGTGACATTGTGACTAATGGGGTTAAGTCGCAACTCGCCGCCCG
Source organism: Ashinkailepas kermadecensis (assembly GCA_034440615.1). Lineage (NCBI taxonomy): Eukaryota > Metazoa > Arthropoda > Thecostraca > Neolepadidae > Ashinkailepas > Ashinkailepas kermadecensis. The sequence continues at coordinate 19,518 of JAOTOM010002927.1, forward strand.
TGTAGACAGGATAATTAATTGCGAAATGAAAGACAACGACAGGTCTGGGAAGTCACGCGCGACAAGATTACATCCAACTTCGCGGTAAACACGACAGCTGTCGTGTTTACCGAGAAGTTTTGTTAAATGAAGATAAGTGAAGTTTTACACGACAGCCGGCGTGTCGGTGACACTGGAGGTGACACTGGAGGTGACACTGGGGTGACACTGGAGGTGACACTGGGGTGATACTGGAGGTGACACTGGGGTGACACTGGAGGTGACACTGGAGGTGACACTGGAGGTGACACCTGGAGGTGACACCTGGAGGTGACACTGGAGGTGACACTGGAGGTGACACTGGAGGTGACACTGGAGGTGATACTGGAGGTGACACTGGAGGTGACACTGGAGGTGACACTGGAGTGACACTGGGTGATACTGGAGGTGACACTGGAGGTGACACTGGAGGTGACACTGGGGTGATACTGGAGGTGACACTGGAGGTGACACTGGGGTGACACTGGAGGTGACACCTGGAGGTGACACCTGGAGGTGACACTGGAGGTGACACTGGAGGTGACACTGGAGGTGACACTGGAGGTGATACTGGAGGTGACACTGAGGTGACACTGGAGGTGACCTGGAGGTGACACTGGGGTGACACTGGAGGTGACACTGGGGTGACACTGGAGGTGACACTGGAGGTGACACTGGAGGTGACACTGGAGGTGACACTGGGGTGACACTGGGGTGACACTGGAGGTGACACTGGAGGTGACACTGGGTGACACTGGGGTGACACTGGAGGTGACACTGGAGGTGACACTGGAGGTGACACTGGAGGTGACACTGGAGGTGACACTGGAGGTGACACTGGGGTGACACTGGAGGTGACACTGGAGGTGACACTGGAGGTGACACTGGGGTGACACTGGAGGTGACACTGGAGGTGACACTGGAGGTGACACTGGAGGTGACACTGGAGGTGACACTGGAGGTGACACTGGAGGTGACACTGGGTGACACTGGAGGTGACACTGGGGTAACTGGAGGTGACACTGGAGGTGACACTGGAGGTGACACTGGGGTGACACTGGTGACACTGGAGGTGACACTGGAGGTGACACTGGAGGTGACACTGGAGGTGACACTGGAGGTGACACTGGAGGTGACACTGGGGTGACACTGGAGGTGACACTGGAGGTGACACTGGAGGTGACACTGGGGTGACACTGGGGTGACACTGGGGTGATACTGGAGGTGACACTGGGGTGACACTGGAGGTGACACTGGAGGTGACACTGGAGGTGACACTGGAGGTGACACTGGAGGTGACACTGGAGGTGACACTGGAGGTGACACTGGAGGTGACACTGGAGGTGACACTGGAGGTGACACTGGAGGTGACACTGGAGGTGACACTGGAGGTGACACTGGAGGTGACACTGGAGGTGACACTGGAGGTGACACTGGAGGTGACACTGGAGATGACACTGGAGGTGACACTGGAGGTGACACTGGAGGTGACACTGGAGGTGACACTGGAGGTGACACTGGAGGTGACACTGACTGGAGGTGACACTGGAGGTGACACTGGAGGTGACACTGGAGGTGACACTGGAGGTGACACTGGGGTGACACTGGGAGGTGACACTGGAGGTGACACTGGAGGTGACACTGGAGGTGACACTGGAGGTGACACTGGAGGTGACACTGGAGGTGACACTGGAGGTGACACTGGAGGTGACACTGGAGGTGACACTGGAGGTGACACTGGAGGTGACACTGGAGGTGACACTGGAGGTGACACTGGAGGTGACACTGGAGGTAGGTGACACTGGAGGTGACACTGGGGTGACACTGGAGGTGACACTGGAGGTGACACTGGAGGTGACACTGGGGTGACACTGGAGGTGACACTGGAGGTGACACTGGAGGTGACACTGGAGGTGACACCTGGAGGTGACACTGGAGGTGACACTGGGGTGACACTGGAGGTGACACTGGAGGTGACACTGGAGGTGACACTGGGGTGACACTGGGGTGGCACTGGGGTGACACAGCCGGCGTGTCGGTGACACTGGAGGTGACACTGGAGGTGACACTGGAGGTAGGTGACACTGGAGGTGACACCTGGAGGTGACACCTGGAGGTGACACTGGAGGTGACACTGGAGGTGACACCTGGAGGTGACACTGGAGGTGACACCTGGAGGTGACACTGGAGGTGACACTGGAGGTTACACAGCCGGCGTGTCGGTGACACTGGGGTGACACTGGAGGTGACACTGGAGGTGACACTGGGGGTGACACTGGAGGTAACACAGCCGGCGTGTCGGTGACACTGGAGTACTTGTGTATTGACTCGCCATGGAAAACCAAACAATGGGTGATTTACACGACAGCCGGCGTGTCGGTGACACTGGAGTACTTGTGTATTGACTCGCCATGGAAAACCAAACAATGGGTGATTTCGGAGCGACCCGGACGACAAGGATTATACGCGTGTAAGTCACAGATGACGTCATACCCGAACTATTCTGCGCGTTTTAGCGTCCGCAGCGACCCGGACGACGTATAATCTTTGTGACGTCACATGGAATCTGGGCTGGACGCACACAATCTTTTTTCCCGTACTTGGTAGAAATTAGACAAAATGGCGCGCTGGTTCTGAATGTGAACTTCGCCAGTTTACGTGAGAAGCAAACATATTTATCGATGACATTCCTGTGTACAAGTCAATCGTAAACGCCTTGATTGTTGTGAGCTATCTGTGAATAAAAAGAAGCCTGACATACCTAGGTATGGCGAATTAAACACTGCAGAAATGGGAGCACCCATGTATTGTTCCGTACGCACGTCAACAATCCAGCATGAAACCTAACACAGAGTGCCCACTAACCGGCACACCAGTGCAGTGGCCGCCCACCCTCAACGACGAGCTCTCGTCGATTGGTGGTTGTTGTTGCTGAGTTTGACCAGCCTGCCACCTTCTCGATGATATCGGCTGTTGGTGGTTAATATGGATTAGGGGCACATCGAATGTGTCGGCCATACAGCGCGCATGATCTCTTCGAATGTACCATGGTTTTCTGTCTGGCTGGGCAGGTTGCATAGTATGGTGTACTCGTTATATAATTCAGTATCCCAAACTGGGGCTGGGCGTTACAGTATCAACAGAGGAATGAGGGATGAGAGAATGGAAACTGTTCACCCGATATACAGTGGATTATCTTGGTCCATTTTTCTGTATAATTATTATCTTATTTTGTAATTGCATAATTGGTAATTTGTCATGTCTGCGCAGTTATTGTCGACAATCCATCGTTATTGTAAGCAAAAGGATTGAATTGCTCCGAATACATTGATAAAATATTATATGTAACGTCACACAGGATATAGTATTCTGCGTCCGCTATCAAAACACCCCAAGCACATACACATTATAATATATATATATATATATATATATATATATATATATATATATATATATATATATACATATATATATATGTACGTAGATGGTGCTTGTTTGTTTGTTGGTATTTTGTATGTGTGCGTGTGCGTGTGCGTGGAGACACATGCAGTCTTTTTGTATCACGTTTTTAGATCACAGAAGAATCTCTAAAATTGGATACAGCGAGCTACCGCCACCCGTTCTGAACTATTTTCATGATGTATATCCCGTTGAGCACATGTCATATATTTCACTTACCCAGTCATTCCACCGCATGCATGCCCGATAGCGTAATCTTAAAAACAATGTCTACGCCTCAGTACACTGGTACATCACGACCTAACCACGCCAAGTACCCCGCCGTGCGCGCGGCCGCCCGGCGGGCGTTCCTGCGTGCTCGGTGGGCATCTGTTGTGGGCCGGCGTCTCGTAACGGGAGACGGTCCGAGTCACCAGCGTCAATTCACTCAAGTCGGACGATCTGCAACAGACGCCCTCTGCCGCCCGCGGTGAGCGCCGTCCGCCGTCTGCCATTAAGCAGCGGCACCGCTTCGGCCGCAGTCGGCCCCGGCTGTGTCCAGCCGTAAAGCGGTGTTGTCGGCGGCGGTGCGGTGTGTTTTCCAGGCCCGCGGGGCACGTGCAGCACGGCAGCACGGCCCATCCCGACCAGCTGGCCGGCCGCCGTGGCGGCCTGCGGCCCGCGCTGTTTGGCAGTGGAGCACACCGGAGGGTCCGTCCGTCCCGACCAGCTGGCCGGCCGCCGTGGCGGCCTGCGGCCCGCGCTGTTTGGCAGTGGAGCACACCGGAGGGTCCGTCCGTCCCGACCAGCTGGCCGACCGCCGTGGCGGCCTGCGGCCCGCGGTGTTTGGCAGTGGAGCACACCGGAGGGTCCGTCCGTCCCGACCAGCTGGCCGGCCGCCGTGACGGCCTGCGGCCCGCGGTGTTTGGCAGTGGAGCACACCGGAGGGTCCGTCCGTCCCGACCAGCTGGCCGGCCGCCGTGGCGGCCTGCGGCCCGCGGTGTTTGGCAGTGGAGCACACCGGAGGGTCCGTCCGTCCCGACCAGCTGGCCGGCCGCCGTGGCGGCCTGCGGCCCGCGCTGTTTGGCAGTGGAGCACACCGGAGGGTCCGTCCGTCCCGACCAGCTGGCCGGCCGCCGTGGCGGCCTGCGGCCCGCGGTGTTTGGCAGTGGAGCACACCGGAGGGTCCGTCCGTCCCGACCAGCTGGCCGGCCGCCGTGGCAGCCTGCGGCCCGCGCTGTTTGGCAGTGGAGCACACCGGAGGGTCCGTCCGTCCCGACCAGCTGGCCGGCCGCCGTGACGGCCTGCGGCCCGCGGTGTTTGGCAGTGTCGCGGTGGAGCACACCGGAGGGTCCGTCCGTCCGTCCTGCTCGCGCCGTCAGTGAGCCGCGAACCGGCAACTGCTCGGTTGTGAGACAGCTCCGCCGACCACCCACCAGGTTGTTCAGCACCACGGGGACTTTGACCTGAGCACGACGTTGCTGCACTTTAAGGTTCTTTAATTTCGGAAAACTAATCGTCTTTAAAACAATGCAATTCCCATAGCTTCTAAGCGCACATTCCTCCATATTCCACACAACCATCACGCTCAGGTCATGTCCGGTCACAGACCCTGATCAAAGTGAGAGGAGACTACATCCTAAACAAGCCCACTCCACGTATTTGTGAACCGTTTAAGGGATTTTGATAAAATCTGCGGGAATGGCCGTAGGCACGGATACATCAAGATTGGGTATGAAGAAATTGTTTAACAAGCGAAGATCGTTGGCGTCAAACCTAGGACTTTGACTTCACGAACTTCTGATTGGATGATTCAACATTTTTGGTTCTGGCCGCATGTTACGATTATTTATTTTCTTCCCCTAAGTACGTTTACAATCACCACAATGACGCAATACAGCAATATTGTGCAACCATACCCGTGACCATCGCCCGGACCACATGCCATAGGCCATATGGAAGAGGAGAAACAAAAAACAGTCTAATTAGGGATTGTTAAATGCACGGTTATTATGGAGTGTGGTAGATTTTCATAAGGTAGGGTGCAAACATATGAACGCCAAATTATAATTTAGCGTGGATAAATAAGCTGGTGATCCCAGGATAGAAAAAGATCATCAGAGGTCGGTAACCTTGATGTGTTATCTGGTGTCCCCATGTTTGCGTATGACCTGGAAAATATGTCCGTCGTATAGGAATTATATTAACTAGCGATATTCTTCGGCAGGGGGGGGGGGGTGATTGGGGGTGTCAAATTCACGCCCAATGGAGTTGTGACGGCTGCCACCAACATAACCTGGAGCATTCACCTCCATCGCCTCACCATCGGACCTCAGTGAATTGTGATCGCTTTTCGGAAGTATTTTCCACTGTTCTTATCTAATGCAAGTATATAATATGCATTGGATCTCAGAAATGGAGGTATTTGGAATGGGAATAATTGCAGCCCATGACACGCCGAAACCAACATTTGACCTGACATGTGGAGCTATGTAAAAACAGCCAAAGCAATCTGTGGTATTTTGACCAGCTATCCAACGATACCAAAATCAGCATAATTTGACAGTTGGTGCCCGAGACACGAGGGAGAGGGAGGGGGAGCAGCCTCCTCGTGGCTGATGTAAAATTGTCCATTGACGGCCGGATTAAACAGCCTCCCTTCAGGTGCCATTTGTATGCATGCACATTGCATAGCACGATACACTCGGGGCACTCCAATCTCGGATATAAAACACGATCGGACAAGCTTCGCATAACCGAATGCTTGTCAGCTTGTCGCCGGTTCTCGCCGCCCACATCATTTAGACGTCCTTGCAGGCGGCAGGCTCACCACGACAGAACGTCGCCATGTTGCAGGCGGCAGGCTCACCACGACAGAACGTCACCATGTTGCAGGCGGCAGGCTCACCACGACAGAACGTCGCCATGTTGCAGGCGGCAGGCTCACCACGACAGGACGTCACCATGCTGCAGGCGGCAGGCTCACCACGACAGGACGTCACCATGTTGCAGGCGGCAGGCTCACCACGACAGGACGTCACCATGCTGCAGGCGGCAGGCTCACCACGACAGAACGTCACCATGTTGCAGGCGGCAGGCTCACCACGACAGGACGTCACCATGTTGCAGGCGGCAGGCTCACCACGACAGAACGTCACCATGTTGCAGGCGGCAGGCTCACCACGACAGAACGTCACCATGTTGCAGGCGGCAGGCTCAACACGACAGGACGTTCGCCATGTTGCAGGCGGCAGGCTCACCACGACAGGACGTCACCATGTTGCAGGCGGCAGGCTCACCACGACAGGACGTCACCATGCTGCAGGCGGCAGGCTCACCACGACAGGACGTCACCATGCTGCAGGCGGCAGGCTCACCACGACAGGACGTCACCATGCACATAATGTGCCGACACGGACCGCCGCGCACCGTCCAGTGGTGGTGCGGACACCTGCAACACGGGCTACATGCACGGTGCACGCGCCGCCACGGCAGATATTGATACGCGGCCGCCAAACAATCGCTTTGCATGGCGTCCAGTCGACGTGAGGCGCCGACACCGGCGACGGCTGCCAAGACGGCGACGGCTGCCTAGCAACGCGACGGGCGCGGCGGCGCGACCTGCCGCCGGATAAACGGCTCGCGCACTAACGACATTTATTTACGGGGCATCATGCTCGCCGGCCCACACCGTGTCGTGTGCCGTCGCGTACACGGGCGTGAGCTGCATCGTGCAATGGGAATATCGGCCGCATCGCACTGCCGTCTGACAAACAGGAGGCGTGCATCATGCCGACTTGGCCACCACAAGCCCTACCAGTCATATGCACTGCGATTCATTTGAGTATGAATTTGACATCCTTGTACAATCTGCCTGATAGCGTTGATAGCGGCATTCCCACTCATGGACTACAAGGTCAGTGAACCTGTCCGATGCTCCCCTTGGGCGTCAAATGACCCTGTAGTCGGCGCGCCCTTAAACCCAAATAATCAGTCAATCAAATCAATCGGATGCTCCCCTATTATGGAAGTAGCATGCGTGCGCGATATGTCACGGTTCTCTCTGGCTGACGGCTTTCGGCTGAGTTTCCATCACCACAACCAGTCGTTCAGCCAAGCATCTTGTATTCAACTGTTGTTGAGCTGGCTGACTGCCCGACCACGGAACAGGCAGGTCAGGGGCGGATCCAGAAGTCTGGCTTGGGGACCTAAATTCCCGAAAATTATCCGATTTCTAAAAACTCATCGGATTTGAACAGCTAACAATCGTCGGGTCTGCTTAACATGCGCCCTGGAGGGCCTCTGAAAATTACGCGCACTGGAGGGGGGGGGGGACGGATTCCGCCACCCTAAGATCTCGGCTCCTACTAAAGCTAGAGTAACGAAATTCGCAGGATGGATGGGTACAGTAGTGAACTTTACTGTGTGCAAGTTCCATGACCTTAGGTCAATATCTTCAAGGTAAAATGATGTCACATATGTCAACATTTTCTTGTTTTACTTGGCTTGGCTTGTCATTGCCATGGATCGCTGTGATTGTGTTTAAATGCTCCAAAATGGGCATCAATAATGTTTTGGACATTACTAATGATGCAATACAGATGCTAGACCCGGCATTTGACCTCAGGCCACCTATATAGCAGCACTTTATCAGGTCAGTTACCTGTTCCAGTTACCGGAACCGGGCCGCCCGCCCGACTGCTCCGTCGAGCAGCTCGGCGCAATCGGCTTCGCGAAGAAAGGAGTGAAGTACATGAATAAAGTATGGAAACGCTTAGGTACACAATGACAAACAGTAGTTTTCAGAATGTGTAGGGAGTAACATGCAAAGCGACATCAATCGCATGACAGTCATTTTCATTTATGACAACATTCCAGTTTACCAAGTTTGGCTCCATTAACCTGTCATGAACTTGACCTGACTTGACCTCGGTGACCTAACATGACCTTGGAACTATTTAGCATCACAATATACATCAAACAAGTCGCTAGTGCTGCCAAGAACACTTCCCTTTTGCAAATATACGGGAAGCGCATCAGCGCCGATTTTTAAGGTCTGGCGCTACGAAATGTTTTGACTCTAATGGTCCCTAACTAGACAAATTTGCGGCAGATTTCCATTTTTCTTACTTTAAACGACGCGCCGGACACTTCTAAGTAGGTGCGCAAATAATTGCGTATATCGACTGGTGAAAACTGGAGTAATGTACGAAACACCGGAGGGGTGGGCGGATTTCCCCCCCCCCCCACCAGTCGCGTGTTAAGGCAATATTTATGTAATACTTTTTATATTTCGATAAAGTACCAGCTTCATGCAAAATATCGCAAAAAATCGGCCTCATGAGGGTAGAGCCATGGCCCCTTTGGTTCCCTCTGGATCCATCCCTGACACAGGTCACGCAACAAGACGTAGCCACCTAACCGGTGACTTGCTTAGTGTGCCATAACACCTTCTCTTGGAACAAAGAATGGGAATACCTCAGGAAAATGTGTTAATAAACGTTACAAAAAAGTTTCATCGGAGGGATCTATGGAGTGAAACACATTTGCACGGAACAATACAGCAAAGCAGGCATCAAGGCACCGGAGGCGTAACGACCAAGTAGCTGATAATTTGTCAGACATGCAGGCAAGAAGCTTCGCTTAGGCTACGCACTCGTCCGTAACAACTAATTTAAGTCCACAGCTTTACTCGTCTAGCTTCTCGAAATGTGCATCACGCCAGAATGTCGCTACGAGTATCGACATGTCTAACAGCAACCTCTGCATCACCTCTGGCCTCCCTCCTTAGCCACCGTGTTACCGATGGAACAGTGCTGCCAACTTCCCTAGTCTGCTTGGTGCTGCCAGCTCTTTACTCCGAGCTTCCTACACGTCTGTATTACTGAGTGGCGCGTGACGATGTCGATTCAGAGCCCTCTGCACGGCCCTATTATTGCTCGTCTGTCCTTGCCTCACGCTATTGGGTGCCATCAGACCGGCCGTGCATCGACTGCCTCTGTTGCGAAACGCTGCACGTCGGTAACTCCACTCCGGGGCGATGTGCAGCAGTGATAAATATGTCCACTCCGGGGCGATGTGCAGCAGTGAGAAATGTGTCCACTCCGGGGCGATGTGCAGCAGTGGGAAATGTGTCCACTCCGGGGTGATGCACAGCAGTGAGCAATGTGTCCACTCCGGGGCGATGCGCAGCAGTGAGCAATGTGACAACTCCAGGGCGATGCGCAGCAGTGAGCAATGTGTCCACTCCGGGGCAGTCTGGAATGTGTACGTGGGGTTGTTATCTTTTTATGTGCAGCTTCGGGGAGTGGCGGCCGTTCGGGCGGCGTGGGCGCACCGGCCGGGACAAACCGGCTGACGAGCGGTGACGTCACGATTGACGGGAATTCCGGCCGGACGTCCAGCGCTGCTTCGGCGTTTGTCGGGAAGCGGAGGTGCCGGTCTGCGACTGAAAAGCGAACACGAATTGTATTGTATTGTATTGTCACCATTGTCGGACCAAATCCACACATGGGCTATTCCATGGCTCTCTGTCACACAGGAAGCTGTAAAATACAAGTGCATCATGGAATACAAGACACGAAGAACGCAAGAGAATAGGCAAACAGCGCGACCACATCAAAGATGATATGTATGGAGTATTCGGTATTATCTGCTCGCACATAGCCAGAGCCCGCTAATTACTCCGCTGTGCCATTTTTTGGCGTGACTGACTGCTTGTTAACGCAGTTCTTATTTTTCATTTTCGTGGGGCGACACCCGTCGCTCTTTTCTTATTTCCTTTTCTAGTGGGGTGACACCCGTCACCCCACGCAGCTTTCGTCGTCGTCGTATTTCCGTTCCCTGAGTTTCTGTGTGTCTTTTATCTTTATTTAACTTACATTAGGTAGGATTTTTCCCCGCGATGGGGAAAAAGCGTAAAAAGGACACGGACCCATGCTCGCCAACGGACTCAGACACGGAATTTCCTCCTCTGACCACACCCGAAGACCATCGCACGAACACGGACTTGGCCCCTGATGCTCCCTCGATTGATGCAAACGTTGATGATCCGCGCCGAACTATTCCCCTCGAAGACGCCATGGAAGCCCTCTGCGCCTCGCCGATCCCTGCTCGTCCAAAGACCACGACCTCGCCTCACGATCCGGACCAGACCATCACTCTCGACGCCGCTGACCCACGCTCGAACCAGACCACGCCCTCCCAACCTGAACCAATCCAATCCATTGAACCTTACCTTGACAGTGCTGGCTCGTACGTAGTCGTTAAGCCTGTCGAGGAATCGTTTCCTTTCGTCGTGTCAACATTTTCTGGCCGACTAAACAACTCCTCGCCATCTGCTCCCTAGTCAATCCCGACATTGAAGCCCCTGCCAACGGAACCCTAGTTATCAAAACCCCATCCCGAGCCCAGACCAAAGCCCTCCTCCGCACCACCACATTTTGTGGGAAATCCGTCACCGTCACTCTACATTCCAACCGTAACACCACCAAGGGCACCGTCTTCGCGCCGGAGCTCCGCTTCATGTCTGAGGAAGATATTCAGGCGGAGCTCAGGCTGGAGGGGGTGACCCACGTCCGCCGCATCACTTCCTTTAAAGACGGTCAGAAACGTGGCACGAGCCTCTTTGTCCTTACCTTTAATTCTACCACTCTTCCCAAATCCCTCCTCGCCGGATACCTACGCTACCAAATCCGCGTCTTCATTCCCAATCCTCTCCTCTGTTTTAACTGTCAACGCTTCGGCCATGGCAGTAAAACATGCCGCCAACCAGCCCGCTGCCCCAAATGCGGCGAACCACCTCATCCCGAATCCACCTGCTCCAAACCTGCCCACTGCCTCAACTGCAACACATCCGACCACCTGACCATATCACCCCTCTGCCCAGTTTGGCGCAAGGAGAAGGAAGTCTGCGCTGTCAAGGCCACGACCGGGGTGTCACACCCCAGGACCGACGGTCTGTCGAAGCCACCTCCCCGTCAACTAAACCGTATGCTCAGGCGGCCATCGTTGCTCCCCCCACACGTCGCGTCAACACTACTTCTACCTCGATTCAAACAGACATGATTCCCGGTTTAGCTCCACTAAAAAAAACTTACACTACTGACCACACCGACACAAACTACCCAGGTTCCCAACACACAGACCACTCCGGCTCCCAAATTATCGTTCCCCGTCAGCGGGCCGCCGATCGAGCCCTGCATGTCCAGCGCCGGCCGGCACCGACGTGACCCGACCAACTTCCAGCCGGCGGACATCCCTCGCGGCAGTGACCGGTCGCCGTGACCTTGCCAAGGTCACCGGCCGGCCGGACGGGTCCATCGCCTCCGTCCGCACACAATCCACATGTCCGCCAGATTTACAATCCTGGCTCCGACATGCACCGAAAGGTGCCGACAAATATTAATTTTCACAAATGTCCACAATTATACAATGGAACTGCCATAGTTTAATATCGAAATGGGCAGAAATGAAAGCATTCTTTAGTTTACTCACTCCCATTCTCATCGCACGTCAGGAAACCTGGTTCTTACCCACCGATCCATATATTTTCAACATCTTTAATTACTCGCTCTACCGTCACGACGAGGTCCGTGAAACACACCGCAGTGGCGGTACAGCGCTTTACATAAACAATGATTACACACATACACAAATTACACTCGATTCACCTTTACAAGCAGTAGCTTGTACTTTGCGTTTTCATCGTAGAAACATAGATGTATGTTCATTATATATTCCACTATCTACAGACAACACAAACATTTTGACAGAATTAGAAAACCTCATCGCGCAATTCAAAAACCCTTTCATTTTACTTGGCGATTTTAACGCCCATAGCCCAGCGTGGGATAGAACATGCACACTTCCAGACACTCGCGGACGCATAGTTGAACACATCTTAGACAGACACAATTTAGTATTACTTAACACCGGTGAGCCAACATTTTTCCACCTCGGTCACAATACAGAAACTGCCATTGATTTAACAATTTGTTCTCCAGCCCTGGCCAACGATTTTGATTGGACAATAGACACAGACATTCATGATAGCGATCACTGCCCCATTAAATTAGTACCGACCATTTCAACAACTGCCGATACCACACCAAGTTGTATTCCTCGCTGGAAACTTTTGAAGGCCGACTGGACCAAATCTGAGGAACTTTCGTACTTACAGTGCAACCCGGACATTTCTCCAGTACAAAACATTCATTTAAGTACCAACACACTTTTACAAGCAACGTCTGCAACAATTCCACTCACAAAACCTATCACAAAACGAACCCCAGTCCCCTGGTGGTCCATAGCAGTTTCTCAAGCAATAGCCGCTCGAAAACGAGCATTTATAAAATATTTACGCCATCGCGACCAACAAAATTTAATCAACCGGAACCATGAGCGTGCAAGAACACGCTGCATTATACGTAACGCTGGTTCGGTTCCACCCGACTCGGCTGTAAGACACGGTACACTCACGAGGGCGTCTGAACCAGAACTGTATTTGCATTCCCGCGCTGAGGGAGGTACGACCGTAGCGACATCTATTGGTTGCCAACTCAACCACCACACCCCATCACTTGTCATTTACTGTGCGATGCACCTAAGCGACTGAACAAGTGATCATACTTCCGCACCAAAATACTTAAGCGGCAGATTCGAGCAGAACAAAAGTAAATGACATTTGTATCATAAGTACCCACACACATTACGGCTCCACCCCATCACCAGTCCTGTTGCGCGCAACGCATCACTTCTATGAGGCGCTGCGGACGCCGGCGCACGCGATCGGATCGCCGCGGCGCACCCCCGGCGGCGTCCGGCGGCGGCGCAGGCTGGGACGGAGGCGGATGTAGCACCGCGGCCGGCGATGACACCGATTCGACCTCGTCCGGCGTGGCGTGGGCGTATCGCTGACGTAGATGACGTCTGTTTCGTGTTAATACTCTTCCGCCTGGCAGACGAACGAAGTATCGGCGATGTCCCGTTACCTCGGTCACAACACCGCATCGATCCCATTTGCCAGTCGAGGGATTTTGCAGCGCCATCTGGCTGCCGACCTGAAGCCCCGGTAGGTCGCGCGCGCGCTGGTTGTAATGGGCCTCCACCCGGTCCCGGTGAGTAGCGGCAGCAGCTTCAGCATCATCGGCGGTGCGCTGCCAGCACGCTGCGAAGCATCGTCTGTGTGCCGGCAGCATGTCTCGTACAGGGTGTCCGAACAAGATTTGTGCTGGGGAACGGCCATCCGGTCCCGGGGAATTACGGTGCTGCAGCACACCGCGCACCCATGCGTTCGGATCCAGGGCTGAGGAGCGCTCGTCCCAGCATCGTCTGATCAACGTTGCCGTGTGCTTCACGGCAGCCTCCGCCCGTCCGTTTGACTGCGGGTAGTGGGGTGAAGAGACACGATGCTGCACAGCCCATCGTGACAGGAACTCCTGGAACAATCGGGCAGTGAATTGTGGGCCACCGTCCGACCAGAGAATCTCTGGTACTCCGGCGATGCAGAATATGCCCCGTAACTCTGTCACAAGTCTGGCCGCAGTGGCATTCGTGCCAAGCAGCCGCACCATCTGCCAGCCAGAGTATGGGTCCACTGCGACGAGGAAGTACTGCCCAGCGTACTGACTGAAGTCAGCACATAAGTGCTGGAAGGGACGACTGGCGGACTCGTGACGGCGGTACGTCTCCTTTTGGAGGGACGGCAGGTCACTTTGGCACGGCCGGCAGGTCCTGGTGATGTGTTCGATGGCCAGGTCTATTCCCGGCCAATATACGATCTGACGAGCCCGGCCCTTGGTTTTCTCTTTGCCCTGGTGACCGGCGTGCAGCTCACGCAGAACTGAGGACTTGAGAGGTCTGGGGATGACGAGGCGGCAGCCGCATACCACAAAGCCGTCGTCGACTGTGAGACGGTCGTGCACCGCCCAGTAGGGGCGCAGAATTTCCGGGAGATCGGATTTTTGTGACGGGAAGCCGTCGAGCACCGTCTGCAATAGCAGACGTGCCTCCTCGTCTCTGTCGGCCGTCAGACGAACCTCGTCCAGTCGTATGTCAGTTTTTGACCTTGTGATCTCGTTGCTGATTATTGTGGACACCGACACGGCGTCGTCATCTTCGGCAAGCTCGTCTTCCTTTGAAGGATCTTGTGTTGGCGCCCTGGATAGCGCGTCTGGGCCTTGGTGATCCTTTCCCCGCCGCCAGCTTGCAGTCAGGTGCCATTCCATCAGCTTCTCTCGTAAGCACTGTAGACGGGGATTTTCTATCTCGTCTAGGTTTTTGGAATTCAGGATCGGAATGAGCGGACGGTGATCCACAAGCAGATCAAGATGCTGCAACCCACCGAGGAAAAGGCGGCATTTGCGGCACGCCCATGCTACCGCCAGTAGCTCTAACTCGATAGTGGCGTATCGAGTCTCTGGCGTCCGACAGGAATCGCGAGCCGGCTTGTACTACACGCCATGTGCCATCTGGCTGTTTCTGCTGCAGCAGAAAGCCCAGCTCTTTGAGCCGACTGGCGTCTGTCGACAACAACGTTGGGCGCTTCGGGTCGTAATATGCCAGTGTGCGCACCGACGACAAAGCAGCGCGTGCCTTTTGGAACGCCACGTCATGACACTCGTCCCCATTAAAAGTTCTCCTGGTACTCAACAGGTGGCGGAGCGGCTCTAGCAGCTCCGCCGTCTCATCGGAGAAAGGGGCGACTTGATTGACTAGGCCGAAGAAACGGCGTAGATCCGTAAGGGACTGTGGCGCTGGGAATGACGTTATCACGCTGGTTAGGTCAGGATCCGGCACGTAGCCATACTCAGAAACGATGAAGCCGGCGAACTTGACTGACTTCTGCATGTGCTGAACCTTGGCAGGATTCAGAGTTACTTGGCGTTCCCTGCAGCGGTCTAAGAACCGCTTGACCCTTTGCACGTGGTCCTCTTTTGTCTTGCTGTAGACGATGACGTCATCCACCAGTCGCTGGATACCGTCGATCCCACTGAAGCATTCATCCATCCTGCGATTGTAATGCTCGGATATAGACGATATGCCGTACGGTGCTCGGCAGAAGCGATACCGGCCGAAGGGCGTTATGAATGTTGTCAAGTGACGGCTGGACTCCTCCAGAGGGCACTGATGATACCCCTTTGCAGCGTCAAATACACTGAACCACCTAGCCTCTGATGCGGCGATTGATGCGACACATTCCGCTGGCGTACTGGACGGATACCTTTCCCGGAGGACCGATGCATTCAGCTTCGACAGGTCGCAGCAGATACGAATTCCACCGCATTTCTTCGGTGCCACTACAATCGGTGCACACCACTCAGTCGGCTCAACGACTGGTTCGATGATTTTTTCCTGCTGCAACTTGTCGAGTTCACTTCGAAGCTTTTCTCGATAGGCAAGTGGGATACGACGTGGTGCTCTGATAGCAAACGGAATTGCGCCCTCCTTCAGTTTAATTTTGAAAGTTTCTCCTGGCATGGCCCGCACAACTCCACCGAGCACGTCAGGGTACTCATTCAGTGGTGCGGACGCTACCGAGTCAGCTTCTCGTGCTGCCAGCAATACCGCACTAGCTGCGCAATGGTGGCGCACTGCATTGTACTGGGAGCGACGACTCCCTGGGGACGGCGACCGTGAAGACGGGCGTGGCCTCTCGGAAATGGGCAACTCTACCTGCTCGGCCTCCATTGCGGTCATGGCCGTGGATTGTGTGCTGAGCTGTCGCGGGTAATTCTCGGGTATAACATGCAGACCCCGCGTCGTGCGCCAAGAGAGGATCAATCCCTTGACGCCTCTGATAATATGCACAACGTCAGTCACGGTAGCGGGGCCTAGACGGATCCGTACGGGGAGGCTACCAAGAGAACGCGCCGTTCGCCCATCGACGGCCGTCGGGTGCATAGTTGGGGGCCTCAAGCTATGGTTGTCATCTCCAATACGAGCCGGCTTGTACTACACGCCATGTGCCATCTGGCTGTTTCTGCTGCAGCAGAAAGCCCAGCCCTTTGAGCCGACTAGCGTCTGTCGACAACAACGTTGGGCGCTTCGGGTCGTAATATGCCAGTGTGCGCACCGACGACAAAGCAGCGCGTGCCTTTTGGAACGCCACGTTGGGCGCCGTTCATGGGCAAATTACCTTCAGCAACTCCCTTTCGACACACCGTTAAGCAAAATATGGGGATTAATCCGCCGTTTGAGCGGACGGTCCCCATTTAGATCACTACCGGCCCTCAAACTTCACAATGTCACCATTACCGAACCACAATCAATAGTAAACACCATAGCGGATACGATTGCCCACCATAGCTCCGACGAAAACTACAGACCGGGTTTCATAGAAAATGCACTACACACTTTTTACCTCGATCCCGCACAATTTGATTCTGATAACACAGAAATATATAATTATATTTTTCAAATTTCAGAACTCGATGCAACCATTTCCTCCGCCGGCAATACTTCGGTAGGTCCCGACAACTTACATTATTCTTTTTTTTCAGACATTTACGGGATCACACCAAACATTGCATTTTGCACACATTGAATTCACTATGGACAACTCATGCCTTCCCCGAAACTTGGAAAGAATGTTTCATTATACCCATCCCAAAACCTGGCTAGGACCATAGTAACCCCACTAATTTTCGACCCATTGCACTCAGCAGTTGTTTAGGAAATTTTTTGAACGTATAGCTACCAAAAGACTGACCTGGCACCTGGAAACAAATTCCCTTCTATCTCCCATTCAATGTGGTTTTCGGCGAGAACGCAGCACCATAGATCATCTTATTCGGTTAGAAACAGACATCCGTCAAGGCTACAAAAAAAACATGAACAGACTGACGCAGTATTTTTAGACATAAGCAAAGCGTATGATATGGTTTTCAAACCTGCATTACTCTTCAAAATTACAAAAAAACTCTGTATAAAAGGACATTTAGCACATTACTTAATAGGTATTTTTATCTGGTTCTCGTCGATTCCACATCAGGTGCCGGTCAGCCATTTCCGATCCACATCGTCTCCAGAACGGCCTACCACAGGGAAGTTGTCTTTCACCAGTATTATTTAACATTATCATTAATGATCTTTTCGATGACATGCTTGCCAATATATCATATTCACTATTTGCAGATGATAGCGCAATTTGGTGCACCGGCAAACATTATGAAGATTGTTTAATTCGCTTGCAAAACACACTTGACAGAATACACGAATGGTCCCTGAAGTATGGTTTCATTTTTTTCGGCCCCAAAATCTGCAACATTGATATTTAGTAAATCG
Source organism: Ashinkailepas kermadecensis (assembly GCA_034440615.1). Lineage (NCBI taxonomy): Eukaryota > Metazoa > Arthropoda > Thecostraca > Neolepadidae > Ashinkailepas > Ashinkailepas kermadecensis. The sequence goes on from JAOTOM010002927.1 coordinate 37,263, forward strand.
ACACCCTGCCCAAACCCAGACACACCGCTTCACCTCGGGAACAACCACATACCTTTTGTAAATTCATTTAAATTTCTTGGTATTATTTTAGACCGTAGACTTTCAATGAATAAACACATCAAACACATCCAGAACAAATGTTTTCACCGACTTAATTTATTTCGATGTATCACTTCTTAATCACTTGGAGCCGACCGCCATACACTTCGACTACTCTGCAAATCTTTAATTCTACCCATAATAGAATATGGATCCGTAGTATATTCCGGTGCCAGCACATCCTCATTAACAATTTTAGACACCATTCCAAATAAATTTATCCGTATCGCACTCGGTGCAATGACTACTTCACCCATCATTTCTTTAGAAGCCGAAGCAGGAATCCCTCCATTAGCTCTCAGACGAATGCAACAGACACTCAGGTATGCCTAAAAAAATCATTTTCACGAAAACCACCCCACACACACATCCTTGCACGCTCTTCCAAACATACATCATGATTATCTCGGTCCAGCCGAAAAAAAATAACTGGCCTCACTATAGCTTCTCGGATCAAAACATATTCTGCACAACTTCATTTCACTATTCCACTGATTATTTCTCCTTCTCCACCAACCACAGCACCCTGGCAGATGGTCTCGATATCGCCATGTTCCTTTTGTTTATGCTGACGGATCCAAAGAAGCCAACATCACAGGAAACGCCATTTTTGCGGGAACATACCAAAAGCAACATCGTTTACCGGACGGAACCTAAATTTTAATTGCCGAATTACATGCCATTCTTATTGCTCTCCGTTATATCCGCAATCGTTTCCTTTGTCACCCCATGCGCAGCGTCGTCGTTTGTTCCGACTCTAAATCTGTCATTCAATCACTTTCTTCACTTTCTTTTTCGCACCATTTCCATATCTCCATTTATGACACACTTCAAACACTTCATCACATGGGCGTCAAGGTCCGTTTCCTGTGGGTGCCCAGTCACTGCGGCATCCCAGGAAACGAAGAAGCCGACAAATTAGCAAAAGCATCACTACACATACAAAACATCACAGAAATTCCACCACATTTCGAAGGCATTAAATCATCAATACAACAGAGCATTCGATATTTTTGGACTCAAAATTGGACACAAAACACAAACCATACACAATTACGCGTCATCAAACCTGGCGTCCACACCTGGACCACATCATATAAAAAACCGTCTCGAAGAAAAAGTACTTTCGCGTTTACGTATTGGCCATACTTTTCTTACCCATCGACATATATACACGGCTTCACTTCGACCTTCATGCCCATCATGCAACACCCATCTTACAGTCACACATATACTCATACACTGTCAACAATACCATGGCCCTCGAAAAACACTTACCGACTACTGCCGAGCACACAACATTCATTTTTCTTTACCTACGCTACCGGGAGATGAACACCCTTTTCTAATCAAACTACTTTTCATCTTTCTCCGACAAACCAACTTGCTCCAGAAATTATAAACTGACTGTTACAGCATAACATTTTTCTTTTCTTTTTTCCACGGCACGAAATGGCCTGAGGAGGCCGAAATGCCAATTTTAATAAAACTCAAAGATGATATGATGATGACACAACAGCACAGACGATACCACAGATGAGGACAAATGAATACAGAGATGTGCGTACACACCATGACTAGATTGGGTTGCCACCAACATAACTGCGGTGTAAGATGCCGTTTCAGCTTCCGCTTAAATGCAGAAACTGAAGTAGCATCCACGTCCTCCGAGATGACGTGTGTGTTGTACGCTGAACACCACCGGTGAATGCTCGTGTTCCGGAGTTGTCTTGATGTGTGGGAGGTGCAGCATGCCGGAACGTCTGGTGCAACGATATACGACGCAGTGATTGTATGTGATCTGTCTCTGCAGTGAGATGGGCTCTTGCGACATAATTATCTTGTGGAGGGGCACACGTCATGATGCGAGGCGAGTTCAACGGCATGAACATCCGAGGGAGATTTCTCGTGACATTTGAGATGTGGTCAAACATTTTGCGATCGAAAATCCCACGCAGCGAAGTTGTTGATCTTGTGAGCTGTGGCCATGTGTGTGCATCATGTGTCTGTGTTGCACGGCCGCACACCTGGAATGCGGTTTGTTGCGGTGCGACTCCCGAGCAGAGCGGAACATTCACCGACACAACTGCCCGACCCACCCTGCCATATCCCACACATTACCCAGTCGACCTACGTGCACGAGAGCTGTCTCCACCGGTGGCCGGAGGGACCGGCCGGCCGGCGCGTGCCGGGGGCGGCCGTCTCGGTGGCCAAGTGAGTGGCGCCGGCCGCCAGTGCTGGTCCGGTCCGGCGAGGGGCGGGTGTGTGTGTGTGTGTGGGCACGACGGAGGTCTGAGGCCGGTGCCACCGCACCCGGACACAGACCGGAGCAGCGCCAGCTGGGGACAGCCTCTGACGTGCAGGTCAGTCACCACTGGGAGGAATGAGCATGCCTGATACCTTGCAGGTCCTGTACTGAGTGAAGGCAGGTCATTCAGGTTCAGGCTGCATTGCAGGTCTGCTGCAATGCAGTCAGGAACGGAAAATCACCATGACACGGGCAGACGTCTGTTTCATAGCAAATAAGCAATGCGATTTAAAGACGGCCGTATAAAAAACCATCTGAACAAATTCACGCGGTTACGTAACACGTGCATTGCCAGCATCGTACATCCCTTCTAATAATTTTCCGCCGTTGTGGAAATTCTACCAGAATACGTTATGCATTTGTTGAAAAAATTTCGTCATGGAATATAATCGTGGCTGTAATTGAAATAAATAGTGATATTAAATAATGCTACGTTAATGTCACCATTTTGTAACTGATGCTAAAAATGTATCGGCTCTAGGCGTATTTATGTGATGGTGTTCACCCGCTACAAACCTTCGCTACGGCGAATCATCGACGAAACGAGATGCTGAGACAGCGGAAGTGCAGTGACAGCAAGAGGTTGATTCAGGAGTGACGCTTAGGGGAATTGGAAGCAAATTATTATATACATATATATATATATATATATATATATATATATATATATATATATATATATATATATATATATATATATATAATGAGATCATTACGCCCATACATACTGGTGTATATATTTGACAATTTTGGGGTAAATTTGTGCTTTAAGGGGATTTTCTAATTGTCTATTTTCCGATGCAACATTTATGGGCATGATTAAGACGATGCGACTACTATTTCCTCTGAAAGTGCATACCTTTCAATTGTTGAGCAAAACAACACCAAAAAGAGCCTTTGAGTTCGGTAATATAACATACAAATAATGCGAAATTTAAAAGAAGTAGAATAGCCTAATCTAACCTGACCCAACCAAACCTAACCTATCCTCTTTTTAAGTAAACACATTTGAAATACAACATTTGAAAACAAATTTCAACAAACAATCTGCTCAATTTCCCAACTAAGAAACGTAGTCTAACCTAACGGAACCTACCTTCGTAAAACCAATAACCACCACCACCGCTCGTAAAACCAATAGCCACCACCACCGTTCGTAAAACCTATAACCACCACCAACGCTCGTAAAACCAATAACCACCCACCGCCGCTCGTAAAACCAATAACCACCACCAACGCTCCTAAAGCCAATAACCACCACCACCGCTCGTAAAACCAATAACCACCACCACCGCTCGTTTTCCGCAGAAGGACCAATCCAGCCGAAATCTCAGGCTTTTAGATCTGGCCAATAGCGAACAGAACAAGGCTGCATTTTAACGAGCTGATTGGAAGTCAAATGAACGAATTTTTCAATATTTTGATATCCTGCTGAGACATGGATATTTGACCAGATTGTTAACGTTTGCACATAATAATCCTGTTCATATTGTGCTTTCTGTGACACCATCCATCGTTTTGCGTTGTGATGCACCAGTTGAAATATAATATTTCAGGACGAAAGGTTTGGATGTGATCCGAGGTGCTTTTATGGCACGAACTTGACCTTGACCTCACATTAGCGTTTTCCCAGGTTTTGATTTGTGTTTTGAAAAAAAATATGGGTGAGTTGTTACTGTTTTGAAGTTTTAAGGGCGCCTCGACCAGTTCGGAGGGATTTGAAGGAGAACATCCCACAAATAGTCTAACAATTCACGACGGACAACAGTTGCGATTGGTGAGGTGAGTGAGCTCAGTTGGCTTGGCACAGGATGGTTGGTAGCTTGGATATGGATGTTAAATGCTATTTATAATTTCGTCCCTACATGGAACCATTCCAGGTGTGATAGCGATCCAAGTTAGCTTACGAGAGCGTTCCATTTTGTGCACACCGACATGTTGTGCACAATGCACATTTTGTGCACACCGACATGTCATGCACAGTGCACGTTGCACATGTGCCCACGGAGCACATTCCTCCCTTCTCACAAATCACACTCACGCATGCACAATAATTTTGCGACGAAGACCTGCAACTCTCCGAGTGTGCATGTGGGGTTGGGGGTGGTGGATGTGGTGCGGTGGTTGTCTGTTCAGTTTCTTAGAGCATCCTGCGAGACCATCCTCTCAAATTGATTGCGTCGAGGTCGGCAAAAAGGTCGGCAAAAGGTTGCCGTCGAGGTCGGCAAAAAGCCCAGCGGCAGTTCGGTCTCAAACCATCAGCCTCTCCCGTTTAAAGAATGGTCCCTCGGGTAGCCTGTCACGCCGCATCATTGGGAGTGTCAGATCTTGTTAGATACATTCACACATTTCTCAGTGTTCAGTCGGCAACACAGCTGCATTGGTGGAGGAGCCGCGCTTTGTCGACAGTTACAGAGAATCCCGAGCATCAGTCCACCAGGTCTGGGCTGTCACCAGCATCAGTCCACCAGGCCTGGACTGTCACGAGCATCAGTCCACCAGGCCTGGACTGTCACCAGCATCAGTCCACCAGGCCTGGTCCATCAGTATCAGTACAGCAGGCCTGGACTATCAGCATCAGTCCACCAGGTCTGGTCCATCAGTATCAATACAGCTGGCCTGGACTATCAGCATCAGTCCACCAGGTCTGGGCTGTCACGAGCATGAGTCAATCAGGCCTGGGCTATTAGTCATAAAGTCATAAAGTCATAAAGTGTTGAGGCTTAATAAGAGCCACAGGGGCCCATCTGGGTTAAGCCTATCTGGAAAAGGTACTAGAAATGTACATACTCTCACCCCAATCAATCCCTTATCTCAAGTTCCGAGGAAGCTATATATCGCAGCCTATCTAGCACCAATTCACTTGCTATTGCATAACACACTCCCATTGTGCTACCATAGACAATCTCATCAGTATCACATCCCGAAGGAAGGTGCTGAATCCACTGCTAGGTACACCCTATATAAAGTTATAAAGCGTTTAGATTTAAAAATATTACGAGCATCAGTCCGCTAGGCCTGGGCCATTAGCATCAGTCCACCAGGCCTGGGCCATCAGTATCAGTCCACCAGGCCTGGGCTATCATGAGCATGCATGAGTAGCTGATGGCCCAGTCCACCAGGTCTGGGCCATCAGTATCAGTCCACCAGTCCACCAGACCTGAGCTATCAGCATCAGTCCACCAGGCCTGGGCTATCAGGTCGCATCTGTCAGCTAACGGTGACTGCGTTCGTAGAAATTTCCAAAAGTGAATGGAATTGGCTTCCAAACGACGCTTGCCACTTCCGGTGCGTCTGGGCTGCATTTTGTTCGTAGATCGCGAGGTGCACTCGATCCCCAACCTGCAGACTATGTGAGCCAACTGCAGCGGGAGACAGCATCCGGCGCTGAACCAGTTCCGCAGACGGCCGTTGTAGTGAAGGGTGAAAGTCGCCGACATATTCTCCAGTCGGCTGGCGGAGGCCGAAGCCGGGCGAGAGCCGGCGCTTTTGTGACGCTGTTGGGCAGGCTTTGTCGGCCCACAGAGAAAACGGCCGTGGTGTCGTTTATCATGTCGCGATTATGTATGGCTAAGGATATTCAGATAAAGCGAGGCTAGCCGTGGCAAAAATACCAACAATCGCTGGTTGCTTTAATCTTGATTCATTTAAGAGGGCCTGGACTCCATGCAGATGGATGGAACCCCTGGCCTCCACCCACCGCCCGGGACAATTTGGTGGCACGCGCAATGCTGGTGTCTGCCAAGGATATCGAAGCGCTCCGGGATCTCTGGGAGAGTCGGAACTTCCTCACCATTACACTACGTCAGCACCGACTGCCCTTCCTATTTCGTCATGTTCGAAATATTCGCCGTACCTCGGAATCTGAGACCCTCCATTCCGCGATTATTAATTAGCAAGACCATGATGCTCGCTGAATGGGAAGCAGCAGAAGCGACGTCGCCTGACAACCTGCTGGCAGTGCCCGAATTGGCTATTTCAGATCTGCCGTGACTACCCCCGCTGCAGGACGCAGGTGACGTCACGTCACGTTCAGCGCGGCCCCACAGCGGACGATGTAAACAGCGAACTGTGTCGGCTGCCGTGACCACCCCGCTGCAGGACGCAGGTGACGTCACGTCACGTTCAGCGCGGCCCCACAGCGGACGATGTAAACAGCGGACGTGTGTCGGTCGACGGCACAGCGCCGACGTCACGGCCGTGACGAGACTCTGCCCACCCGGGCAGTGGTGGAGAGGAGGCGCGCCACTGGCATCAGCTGCGCCCGAGGGGCAGGCGTTGTGTGTGATTTCAGATATTGTGGCTGGTGCCACTGCCAGCCGCCGGACGTGTTCTCCCGCAAGGTACGCCCCTCCCCCCCCCCCCCTGGACGCCTGTTAATTGCTGGTGTCGGATAGAACCCAGTTGTCCATGCTTGGCATGCGACCCTCAGGCTATGCTTACCAGTTGATGGTCAGGTGACTTCGGTATAAATACCGTATCATTGTTTTTTTTCTTACCTTATCCTGGTGGTGGTAGTGGTAGTAGTATATATTATCTCGCTATGATATTGTATTTGCATTATTAGAGTGACTGACTCTTCATGGCTACTTATCAGAGTGACCTCTGTGTTCACGCACACCCGGTGAGTATCAGAGGGAGCCTGAGCGTCCAGAGTAGTGCGAGTGGTCCGAGTGCTTGCGTTCCTAACACATCCGTGGCACCTACCCGTCTGGCCGACCACGCGGCGGAGGGGGAGGGGGAGGGGAGGGCGAGTCTGGCTTAGCTGAGGCCGCCCGCGGAAGGCCGCTCCTGAGCAGCAATCGCCGGGTTGACCCGGCCTGACCGGGACCGGGACGGGGACCGAGGCCAAGGTGCCAGGACAGCTCCGCCGGACCGGTTTCCATCGGCGGGCCGTGTGCAACGTCTGGACCGTTACTGACGGCGGGCGCCGTGTTCCCGCAGCGGTCCGACCGGCTCCGATCACGACGCACGAGTCGCCCAGCGGCGCGGCGGCACGCTCGCAGCGAGTTTCCCTATACGGAAGCGAGTTTCCCTATACGGAAGGCCTTCACTCAGCGTTCGCCGTCGCCGAAGAAGCGCGAGCTCGCGCGCTGTTGTACGCGCGACTGGCGCGTTTCCCGCCGCGGGCGGGAAGAGACGGCAGCCGGGTGGGTGACCTTGTGTCATGAGCGCGCGCCGAATGGAAGCGGTTCGCGTCACGGCGCGAGCCCGTGGCGTCAGGAGTTCGGCGAGCCGCCGCGACTCGCTGCCAAGGTCACACGGGGCCCATGGCCGCTTGATCGCGCCGACACGGCAACAGCGCACGGCCACTCGATAGTTCTGACGACATCCTGCACGGTGAAACACTCAGAAAGCCACAGATCCAACATCATGTATAAACCAAGTCGAAACGGAGGATGTGCCCGCCTTCCGGACCAGCGACGGAATTCTGGAATGCAAACAGTAATTGAGAGTGGTCGCCGGACACTCAGTCGTGCTTGTTTGCAGTGTGGCCGGAAGTTATAAATGCTGTTATGTTTGTGGCCCGTTGGTTTGAGATGGACGATTCGTGAAATGTCCAGACGTTAGGCGATGTTGCTGTGAATTAAATGGCAACTGAATTCCATGTACTACACACGAAAAGGCAACCCATAAAGAACGCATAAAGAAAACATAGCTTGTTTTATCATCCATACGTATGATCCTGTACGACACACATTTTCAGGGGTATCAGCATCCAGGGATGGATTTTAAGCTGTGACCACGCCATCACCCTCTTTGTTGTCAGGGCATATAAGTCCAGATATTGTGCACCGATTGAGCTTTCGCGCATTGACGCACGTGTTACGGTAGTGATGACGTCGGGTAAAACATTCGACGTTATCCTTTCCGCACTTGCACACTGCGGAAGTGGCACGTACTGCCGTCGGGGCTGCTGGAACTCCGCACAGTATCTGGCAAATCCTTAGACGATGGAATGCTTGGAAGCGGTCCATCATTTCAATTCGAACGTATGAGTACGCCGCTTCGGTACTTCAGTTGGTTAGAGCGCTGGCCTGCATTAGTTTCCCCTGTCCTGACAAGACAGGTTTCGAGTCGCTTCACGTGCTCGCATTTAACACCCAGCTGGGAGGGGCAGCTGGCAACTGGCCCGATTAGGCCGTATACAGGCTATCGGAGTGGCCGTGCCGGTGCATTGACGGCACGTTAAACTCTCGGTCAATAGTCTGTCGTTGAGCTGGAATTCATGGATCGTGTGGTCGCGTCAGGGTTCGCGCAACAAGTTCTGCTTAACAACCGGACCCTGGCCCATGAAGCCACCCGATCAAGAATTCGGACTATGCTATATATATATATATACATACATCATCCACCTTAATTAGTTGACACATATTTATTTTTCAGCGATGTCTGTGGATTCGATACCGGTAAGTAATAAGTAATAAGGCTGCGGAAGCGCTAAAGCTGGATGTTTTAGTACGTCAACATGCAGAATCTGCATTTATTTAAGATGTCTAGGGAGATCTTATGTATTTGAAGTTCAGGTATCACATTACCTGCAACTAGCTGTAAATACGCCATTCGGAGGGAACGCTGCTGACGGCAAAACTAAGGTATGTCGTCATCACACAAGTTGTGATATAATATATAAAAGGACGTGTTCAATTTAGCTGAAGTATTTACCACACATCGCTAAGGTCTAGGATATTGCTGTTAACCTTCTGTGAGAACCAGTGCTTAGAGAAACGAAGCCAATTTTTGCTGGCAGCAACTGGGATGCTCGGATACTGGGAAATAGCATGTCGACCACGGTGCATTTTTTGCCACCTTCGATGTCTGATACGAGTCGAATCTTATCCACACGTGGTACTGGCTGTCACGGATCTTGGTGTGTGTTTTTGAACGGTCGCACGTCGTCAGACAGTTGTTCACTCGGTGTAGACGAGCTTCAGCCTGCTCGGTCAGACTGCTGTTCACTCGGTGTAGACGAGCAGCTGACAGCTGACAGTTGTAGACGAGCTTCAGTCTGCTCGGTCAGACAAATGCGCCGCTCTGTCCGAGCAGCGGCCACTCCTGCCCGCGAACGGCTGCACACGGCCGCGGCGAGTACCGGCGCGACAGACAAAAAGTCCGACTGTCCAGCGTGCCTGGCTGGCCGCCCGCCGCCGCCGCCCATGACAGTCACGCCAAACGGCCGTACATGGCGCGTGTCACAGCCGCCCCGGCCGGCTGCGACGCGGGCCGGTCTGTGTACAACGGCGCCGCCCTGCACTGACGCGCCGCCCTGCACTGACGCGCCGCCCTGCACTGACGCGCCGCCCTGCACTGACGCGCCGCCCTGCACTGAAGCGCCGCCATGCACTGACGCGCCGCCCTGCACTGACGCGCCGCCCTGCACTGACGCGCCGCCCTGCACTGACGCGCCACACCGCGCCGCCCTGCACTGATGCGCCACACCGTGCCGCCCTGCACCTGATGCGCCGCCCTGCACTGACGCGCCGCCCTGCACTGAAGCGCCGCCCTGCACTGACGCGCCGCCCTGCACTGAAGCGCCGCCATGCACTGACGCGCCGCCCCTGCACTGACGCGCCGCCCTGCACTGATGCGCCGCACCGTGCCGCCCTACACTGACGCGCCACACCGTGCCGCCCTGCACTGATGCGCCGCACCGTGCCGCCCTGCACTGATGCGCCACACCGTGCCGCCCTGCACTGACGCGCCACACCGTGCCGCCCTGCACTGATGCGCCGCACCGTGCCGCCCTACACTGACGCGCCACACCGTGCCGCCCTGCACTGATGCGCCACACCGCGCCGCCCTGCACTGACGCGCCACACCGTGCCGCCCTGCACTGATGCGCCGCACCGTGCCGCCCTACACTGACGCGCCGCACCGTGCCGCCCTGCACTGATGCGCCACACCGTGCCGCCCTGCACTGACGCGCCACACCGTGCCGCCCTGCACTGATGCGCCGCACCGTGCCGCCCTGCACTGACGCGCCCCACCGTGCCGCCCTGCACTGACGCGCCACACCGTGCCGCCCTGCACTGATGCGCCGCACCGTGCCGCCCTGCACTGATGCGCCGCACCGTGCCGCCCTGCACTGACGCGCCACACCGTGCCGCCCTGCACTGACGCGCCGCACCGTGCCGCCCTGCACTGATGCGCCGCACCGTGCCGCCCTGCACTGATGCGCCACACCGTGCCGCCCTACACTGACGCGCCGCACCGTGCCGCCCTGCACTGATGCGCCGCACCGTGCCGCCCTGCACTGATGCGCCGCACCGTGCCGCCCTACACTGATGCGCCGCACCGTGCCGCCCTACACTGACGCGCCACACCGTGCCGCCCTGCACTGACGCGCCACACCGTGCCGCCCTGCACTGATGCGCCGCACCGTGCCGCCCTGCACTGAAGCGCCACACCGTGCCGCCCTGCACTGATGCGCCGCACCGTGCCGCCCTACACTGATACGCCGCCCTGCACTGATGCGCCACACCGCGCCGCCCTGCACTGATGCGCCGCACCGTGCCGCCCTACACTGATGCGCCGCACCGCGCCGCCCTACACTGACGCGCCACACCGTGCCGCCCTGCACTGATGCGCCGCACCGTGCCGCCCTGCACTGATGCGCCGCACCGTGCCGCCCTGCACTGATGCGCCACACCGTGCCGCCCTGCACTGATGCGCCACACCGCGCCGCCCTGCACTGATGCGCCACACCGTGCCGCCCTACACTGATGCGCCGCACCGCGCCGCCCTACACTGACGCGCCACACCGTGCCGCCCTGCACTGATGCGCCGCACCGTGCCGCCCTGCACTGATGCGCCGCACCGTGCCGCCCTGCACTGATGCGCCGCACCGTGCCGCCCTACACTGATGCGCCGCACCGCGCCGCCCTACACTGATGCGCCACACCGTGCCGCCCTGCACTGATGCGCCGCACCGTGCCGCCCTGCACTGATGCGCCGCACCGTGCCGCCCTGCACTGATGCGCCGCACCGTGCCGCCCTGCACTGACGCGCCACACCGTGCCGCCCTACACTGATGCGCCGCACCGTGCCGCCCTACACTGATGCGCCACACCGTGCCGCCCTACACTGATGCGCCGCACCGTGCCGCCCTGCACTGACGCGCCACACCGTGCCGCCCTACACTGATGCGCCACACCGTGCCGCCCTACACTGATGCGCCACACCGCGCCGCCCTGCACTGATGCGCCGCACCGTGCCGCCCTGCACTGACGCGCCACACCGCGCCGCCCTGCACTGACGCGCCACACCGTGCCGCCCTGCACTGATGCGCCGCCCTGCACTGATGCGCCGCACCGTGCCGCCCTGCACTGATGCGCCACACCGTGCCGCCCTACACTGATGCGCCACACCGTGCCGCCCTGCACTGATGCGCCACACCGTGCCGCCCTGCACTGATGCGCCGCACCGTGCCGCCCTACACTGATGCGCCGCACCGTGCCGCCCTGCACTGATGCGCCGCCCTGCACTGATGCGCCGCACCGTGCCGCCCTACACTGATGCGCCACACCGTGCCGCCCTACACTGACGCGCCACACCGTGCCGCCCTGCACTGATGCGCCGCACCGTGCCGCCCTACACTGATGCGCCACACCGTGCCGCCCTGCACTGATGCGCCACACCGTGCCGCCCTGCACTGATGCGCCGCCCTGCACTGATGCGCCGCACCGTGCCGCCCTGCACTGATGCGCCGCACCGTGCCGCCCTGCACTGATGCGCCGCACCGTGCCGCCCTGCACTGATGCGCCACACCGCGCCGCCCTGCACTGATGCGCCGCACCGTGCCGCCCTACACTGATGCGCCACACCGTGCCGCCCTGCACTGATGCGCCGCCCTGCACTGATGCGCCGCACCGTGCCGCCCTGCACTGATGCGCCACACCGTGCCGCCCTACACTGATGCGCCACACCGTGCCGCCCTGCACTGATGCGCCACACCGTGCCGCCCTACACTGACGCGCCACACCGTGCCGCCCTGCACTGATGCGCCGCACCGTGCCGCCCTACACTGATGCGCCACACCGTGCCGCCCTGCACTGATGCGCCGCACCGTGCCGCCCTGCACTGATGCGCCGCCCTGCACTGATGCGCCGCACCGTGCCGCCCTGCACTGATGCGCCGCACCGTGCCGCCCTGCACTGATGCGCCGCACCGTGCCGCCCTGCACTGATGCGCCGCACCGCGCCGCCCTGCACTGATGCGCCGCACCGTGCCGCCCTACACTGATGCGCCGCACCGTGCCGCCCTGCACTGATGCGCCGCCCTGCACTGATGCGCCACACCGCGCCGCCCTGCACTGATGCGCCACACCGCGCCGCCCTGCACTGATGCGCCACACCGCGCCGCCCTGCACTGACGCGCCGCACCGCGCCGCCCTGCACTGATGCGCCGCACCGTGCCGCCCTGCACTGATGCGCCACACCGCGCCGCCCTGCACTGACGCGCCGCACCGTGCCGCCCTGCACTGACGCGCCGCCCTGCACTGACGCGCCGCACCGTGCCGCCCTGCACTGACGCGCCGCCCTGCACTGACGCGCCGCACCGTGCCGCCCTGCACTGATGCGCCACACCGCGCCGCCCTGCACTGATGCGCCACACCGCGCCGCCCTGCACTGATGCGCCGCACCGTGCCGCCCTGCACTGATGCGCCACACCGTGCCGCCCTGCACTGATGCGCCGCACCGTGCCGCCCTGCACTGATGCGCGCGCCGCACCGTGCCCGCCCTGCACTGACGCGCCGCACCGTGCCGCCCTGCACTGATGCGCCGCACCGTGCCGCCCTGCACTGATGCGCCGCCCTGCACTGATGCGCCGCCCTGCACTGACGCGCCGCCCTGCACTGACGCGCCGCACCGTGCCGCCCTGCACTGACGCGCCGCCCTGCACTGACGCGCCGCACCGTGCCGCCCTGCACTGACGCGCCGCCCTGCACTGACGCGCCGCACCGTGCCGCCCTGCACTGACGCGCCACACCGTGCCGCCCTGCACTGATGCGCCACACCGCGCCGCCCTGCACTAATGCGCCACACCGTGCCGCCCTGCACTGACGCGCCGCACCGTGCCGCCCTGCACTGATGCGCCGCCCTGCACTGATGCGCCGCACCGTGCCGCCCTGCACTGATGCGCCACACCGTGCCGCCCTACACTGATGCGCCACACCGTGCCGCCCCTACACTGACGCGCCACACCGTGCCGCCCTGACTGATGCGCCACACCGCGCCGCCCTGCACTGATGCGCCACACCGCGCCGCCCTGCACTGATGCGCCACACTGTGCCGCCCTGCACTGACGCGCCGCACCGTGCCGCCCTGCACTGATGCGCCGCACCGTGCCGCCCTACACTGACGCGCCACACCGCGCCGCCCTGCACTGATGCGCCGCCCTGCACTGATGCGCCACACTGTGCCGCCCTGCACTGATGCGCCGCACCGTGCCGCCCTGCACTGATGCGCCACACCGTGCCGCCCTGCACTGATGCGCCGCCCTGCACTGATGCGCCGCACCGTGCCGCCCTGCACTGATGCGCCGCCCTGCACTGATGCGCCGCACCGTGCCGCCCTGCACTGACGCGCCACACCGCGCCGCCCTGCACTGACGCGCCGCCCTGCACTGATGCGCCACACCGTGCCGCCCTGCACTGATGCGCCGCACCGTGCCGCCCTGCACTGACGCGCCACACCGTGCCGCCCTGCACTGATGCGCCGCACCGTGCCGCCCTGCACTGATGCGCCGCACCGTGCCGCCCTACACTGATGCGCCGCACCGTGCCGCCCTGCACTGATGCGCCGCACCGTGCCGCCCTGCACTGATGCGCCACACCGTGCCGCCCTGCACTGATGCGCCGCACCGTGCCGCCCTGCACTGACGCGCCACACCGTGCCGCCCTGCACTGATGCGCCGCACCGTGCCGCCCTGCACTGACGCGCCACACCGCGCCGCCCTGCACTGATGCGCCACACCGTGCCGCCCTGCACTGATGCGCCACACCGTGCCGCCCTGCACTGATGCGCCGCACCGTGCCGCCCTGCACTGACGCGCCGCACCGTGTCGCCCTGCACTGATGCGCTGCCCTGCACTGACGCGCCACACCGCGCCGCCCTGCGCGTGCCCTGCACTGACGCGCCGCTCTGCGCGTGGCCTGACACGTCGGGCGCCGAGGACGCCCCTTCGGACGGTCAGTCGTGCCATCCGCGGCCTGGTCACCAGCAGACGCCCAGCCAGCCGCGCGAGGTGGCTGTCGGTCGTATCAGGACGACCCGCCTGTGTACCTACTCATTCATGCAGCGTGCCGTCATTCACGGGCAAATGGGCGAGGCGGATCGGCCTCCTGCCCACGTTTGCCATGCATTGTAGCTAATGTACTTTGGCCGTCGCGTGTCCAGACACGCCTCGAATACGTAAACACGCGCAAACACCGTGCACAAAGGAAGCCGCCGTGGCTGTTGTCATTGGACCGCGCGCGCGCCTCCCGCGCAAACGTGCCGTCACGCGCTCGTCGAAAGCGCACGGCCCCTCCGTTCGGCGGCGTCGGGCGAACTTCGGTAGCGGCGTGCCGTGCACGGCGCCGTCGATCGTGCTGTCTGTCCCATGTGGCCGGCCGTCGATCGTGCTGTCCCATGTGGCCGGCCGTCGATCGTGCTGTCCCATGTGGCCGGCCGTCGATCGTGCTGTCCCATGTGGCCGGCCGTCGATCGTGCTGTCTGTCCCATGTGGCCGGCCGTCGATCGTGCTGTCTGTCCCATGTGGCCGGCCGTCGATCGTGCTGTCCCATGTGGCCGGCCGTCGATCGTGCTGTCCCATGTGGCCGGCCGTCGATCGTGCTGTCCCATGTGGCCGGCCGTCGATCGTGCTGTCCCATGTGGCCGGCCGTCGATCGTGCTGTCCCATGTGGCCGGCCGTCGATCGTGCTGTCCCATGTGGCCGGCCGTCGATCGTGCTGTCCCATGTGGCCGGCCGTCGATCGTGCTTTTGGCCGGCGGGCCGGGTCGATTCGGTTGTTCGTGCTGTCCCATGTGGCCGGCCGTCGATCGTGCTGTCCCATGTGGCCGGCCGTCGATCGTGCTGTCTGTCCCATGTGGCCGGCCGTCGATCGTGCTGTCCCATGTGGCCGGCGGGCTGTTTACCGGGGGCTTGACGCATTCCTGGCGGCTGATCGTGCTGTCCCATGTGGCCGGCCGTCGATCGGCTGTTCCCATGTGGCCGGCCGTGATCGCATTCCCATGTGGCCGGCCGTCGATCGTGCTGTCCCATGTGGCCGGCGGGCTGTTTACCGGGGGCTTGACGCATTCCTGGCGGCTGATCGTGCTGTCCCATGTGGCCGGCGGGCTGTTTACCGGGGGCGTGACGCATTCCTGGCGGCTCGGTTTGTTTGGACTGTCCGCCGGCGGTGCGCTGACATCATGCTGAGGGAGGCCGCGCGACCGGCGGGTCGGCAGGAGACGAACCCGCTGACAAAGAGGCGGCCACGGCACTAGCCGTGCGGCTAGTGGCGCTCTCCTCACCGGCCACTCTCGACCTCAGCCGGTCTGGAGCGGCTCGACTGCCGCCACCGGCCCCAGTTAGCCGCCCCCCCCCCCTCCTCGTGTGTCGCGTCGTGGTGGCGTTCGTCTGTCGCCCGCAGCGGTCGGCTGTGCTGGCCAGGTAACGCGAGCCGCCGCCGGCCAGCTCCGCAGCTTGTCTGGCCGGTGACGTCGGCTCGCGTTACGCCGTTCTGCGGCTCCCGCGGCTCCCGCTGCGCAGTGTCGTCGGCCGGAGCGATGATTGCATAGCGGTATCCGACCGCGATTGATCGCTGTCAGATACAATTGGGCGGCTAATGCGGCGGCGATGCTATCTCGGCCGCCAGCGACGACGAAATGATCGCCAGAGTGCATCGCGTTACTTCTGCAACTGAGCGTGTCCGATGTGCGGGTGAGATAATACTGTCTTCGGAAGCATGCTATTTAGAGATATTTTGAAGTTCATGTAATCCATATCTTGGAGACACATGTGCCGCTATATGGCGTCAAAAGTCCATCGCTTTCATTTGGAAGATGGAATCGAAGTCCAATTGCGAGATAATTATCATTTGATCATCTCAATCAATTGAAAGTTTTCATGATGTATCTTTTTTGCCTAAAACATCGCTTCCAGAATATCGCATTCATGCTTTCCCAGGTTATCTCCTCATCATCTCCTTGGAAATATTTAACTCAAATCCCTATTAGATAGTATACTATTACTTCTATAAATTACCGTTCCATCGTACAGAGATGCATGGGAAAACATATTAAGGATAGGATAACCTAATGGATTTCTTCCGAAGCTCGTCAGCAAGTCGTTTCAATTTTATTTTACCTACAACCTGTTTATCAGTCGCAAAAAAACAACATAATCATGCAGCATTATCACGCACTTAATCTGGCTTTGCGTCGCTGCACGTGCAATCGTCCGCACCTCCATCGGAACGGACATATAGCGGCCTGTCAGCCAATCCATCGCACTCAACACGGCGTCCCAGCATCAACAATTAAGAATCATGCGGTGTGGTGTCCCGGCGGCGGCGCATTCATCAACGTCACACGCGTGCTGTCCGCACACAGACGCGACACACTGCGGCGCGGCCGTCACGGTTTATTGCTCCGACCGCCCACGCAATGTCTGACCCAGGCGGCCGTGGCAGTACGCAGCGCCATCTGTGATATACGGCCGACCTTCGTCCTGGGCACTGCCGGCCTTCGTCCTGGACACCGTTGGCTTTCGTCCTGGACACTGCCGGCCCGCGTCCTGGACACCGGCTGCCTTCGTTCTGGACACGGCCGGCCTGCGTCCTGGACACCGCCGGCCTTCGTCCTCGACACGGCCGGCGTTCGTCCTGGGTACCGGCTGCCTTCGTCCTGGACACGGCCGGCCTTCGTCCTGGACACGGCCGGCCTTCGTCCTCGACACGGCCGGCGTTCGTCCTGGACACCGTCGGCCTTCGTCGTGGGCACGCGCAGGCGCGCGCCTGGTCGGAATTATGCGCGTCCACTAATCACGTTACTCAAAGAAGCTTAGCGTGCACGCGTGCCTGATCAGCTGGGCCAGACGACACGAAGATCAATGGCTGCAGACCAGTGTCGCAGTAACGAGTGTCGCCATGTCTGCGACGGCGGGAACCGCCAAGCCCGCTCGGCGGTGGGCTTCGCGCGCTCGTCGCGCCGCATCGATTGGTCGACACGCTGACCCGCGCGGGGCACCGCCGCGGGGCACCGCCGCGGGGCACCGCCGCGCCGGAGAGGCAGTCGCCGGCTGGGACCCGCGCGGGGGACCGCCGCGCCGGAGAGGCAGTCGCCGGCTGGGACCCGCGCGGGGCACCGCCGCCCCGGAGAGGCAGTCGCCGGCTGATTAAGACCTGCGAACGTGGCGGCGGTCGGGCGCGGCAGCCGACGGGGGCGCCTGGGGAGATTCCAGTGTGGTCGGTGTGTGTCGACCGCCTGATCAGTATACGGCCGCTCGCCAGTCGGCCGGAAAAGAGCCGCGCGAAGACTGCCCTGAAGAAGAGCCACTCGCGGCACGGCTGCAAGAGAAGAACTCTGGGAGGCAGCGCTGAAAATAGCGAGCTGAGTAAGGACTGCTCGACGAGCCAAGCGGGAAGAGACGGGAAGAGACGAGTCACACGGGCGCAGACGGGGAGATAGAGAGGAAGTGAAGGAGGTGCTAAGATATAGATGGCGAAAAAGGCAACACCAGAAGAAGCACACCTGGGAGGTGAACCTTCCTTCGGCGAAGTCCTAAGTGTAGCCATTTGGCAAGACAGTTGTTCCAGGTGCGAGTGCGACACTGCTGATTATGGTGGCATTCAAAACAAGTTGAGGTAGTGAATATTTCCCGTATGCATTTAGACGCGGACATTTCACGGAAACCTGGACAGCTTATTCTGTACGCCACCTCCCGGGATGCACGGACATTTGCCGATTATCTCCATCCATCATATATAAACATTCCCCTGCAGGAGAAATTAATTCCATCGCTTGCTGAGCGAATTTTATACTTATGGTATCTAAATGGGGCTCTGTGAATGGGTGATAAATGAGAGCGCTGTCCCTATTGAATGGGAGCGCCTTATTTGCAGATTTCTTCAATGTGTGCTCACAGGCAGGAACGTTTTTCATACCGACGCCTCTCATGTTACGATCACTGATCCACACCGTCTCGCAACTGTGGCGCCACTCACGACACAATCACTGATCCACACCGTCTCGCTAATGTGGCGCCACTCACGACACAATCACTGATCCACACCGTCTCGCTACTGTGGCGCCACTCATGACACAATCACTGATCCACACCGTCTCGCTACTGTGGCGCACAATCACTGATCCACACCGTCTCGCTACTGTGGCGCCACTCATGACACAATCACTGATCCACACCGTCTCGCTACTGTGGTGCCACTCACGACACAATCACTGATCCACACCGTCTCGCTACTGTGGCGCCACTCACGACACAATCACTGATCCACACGGTCTCGCAACTGTGGCGCCACTCACGACACAATCACTGATCCACACCGTCTCGCTACTGTGGCGCCACTCACGACACAATCACTGATCCACACCGTCTCGCTACTGTGGTGCCACTCATGACACAATCACTGATCCACACCGTCTCGCTACTGTGGCGCCACTCACGACACAATCACTGATCCACACAGTCTCGCTACTGTGGCGCCACTCATGACACAATCACTGATCCACACCGTCTCGCTACTGTGGCGCCACTCACGACACAATCACTGATCCACACCGTCTCGCTACTGTGGCGCACAATCACTGATCCACACAGTCTCGCTACTGTGACGCCACTCACGACACAATCACTGATCCACACCGTCTCGCTACTGTGGCGCCACTCACGACACAATCACTGATCCACACAGTCTCGCTACTGTGGCGCCACTCATGACACAATCACTGATCCACACCGTCTACTGTGGTGCCACTCACGACACAATCACTGATCCACACCGTCTCGCTGCTGTGGCGCCACTCACGACACAATCACTGATCCACACCGTCTCGCTGCTGTGGCGCCACTCACGACACAATCACTGATCCACACCGTCTCGCTACTGTGGTGCCACTCACGACACAATCACTGATCCACACCGTCTCGCTACTGTGGCGCCACTCACGACACAATCACTGATCCACACCGTCTCGCTACTGTGGTGCCACTCATGACACAATCACTGATCCACACCGTCTCGCTACTGTGGCGCCACTCACGACACAATCACTGATCCACACCGTCTCGCTACTGTGGCGCCACTCACGACACAATCACTGATCCACACCGTCTCGCTACTGTGGTGCCACTCACGACACAATCACTGATCCACACCGTCTCGCTACTGTGGTGCCACTCACGACACAATCACTGATCCACACCGTCTCGCTACTGTGGTGCCACTCACGACACAATCACTGATCCACACCGTCTCGCTACTGTGGTGCCACTCACGACACAATCACTATCCACACCGTCTCGCTACTGTGGCGCCACTCACGACACAATCACTGATCCACACCGTCTCGCTACTGTGGCGCCACTCACGACACAATCACTGCTCCACACAGTCTCGCTACTGTGGCGCCACTCATGACACAATCACTGATCCACACCGTCTCGCTACTGTGGCGCCACTCACGACACAATCACTGATCCACACCGTCTCGCTACTGTGGCGCCACTCACGACACAATCACTGATCCACACCGTCTCGCTACTGTGGCGCCACTCACGACACAATCACTGATCCACACCGTCTCGCTACTGTGGTGCCACTCACGACACAATCACTGATCCACACCGTCTCGCTACTGTGGTGCCACTCACAACACAATCACTGATCCACACCGTCTCGCTACTGTGGTGCCACTCACGACACAATCACTGATCCACACCGTCTCGCTACTGTGGTGCCACTCACGACACAATCACTGATCCACACCGTCTCGCTACTGTGGCGCCACTCACGACACAATCACTGATCCACACAGTCTCGCTGCTGTGGCGCCACTCACGACACAATCACTGATCCACACCGTCTCGCTACTGTGGTGCCACTCACGACACAATCACTGATCCACACCGTCTCGCTGCTGGTTCGCCACGGGCCGGGGCGCAGCTCGAGTCAGTCTTCTACTCCCGTGCAGATGGCATCAAATGTCGCCTCCGAGCAGCTGAGCACGGGCCGTCCCAGCACCACTCGGCTGGACCGCGACGACCGCGACGATTTTGAAACCGCAACGACGTGTTTTACGGCGTTTCGCGTTCGAAGTTCGTCACTCAGAGGACGTGTACGGTCTGCACTCTCGCCTTTTGGTTCGTACTTTATTCCAAGCTTGTCTGTTGGGACATCTTTTTCTTTTACATCGTCGTCAACTCTAAAATGCATCACTCATGTTTTCAAAATTGGCCTTGAAGTTGACCCGATCACATGGGCCTGAGTGAACGGGTTGCTCAGCTAATGCGATTACTAGTAATGTACTAGAATTAGTAATATAATCATGATATCATTATCACCACCATCTTTATCATCATTATCATCATCATCATCATCATCATCATCATCATGAGTAATATCATCATCATGTCTTCTAGCGCATGAATACATGCCCAATATTCCCATGATGTTTGTCCACCAGTGAAAGATATCCAAATTTCGGAATATGTCGATATTCATTACGTCTCCAAGTCACGTGACCAACGGGCGGCTCCTGATTACTGTGGTGCAACATGCTGGTCGGCGCACGACCCGAGCCGACGCGCAAGCGATGCAGGCATACAAGACGCGGCCAGTCCGTGGTTTAGGTATTAACACCCAGGTTCGCAGCTTGGTCTGACCTAGCACCACTTGCGACTACTTTATGACGTATTGCATTGCTCATTCCTCCAGCGGGCTCTCCGATAACTCGCTCTGGATTTCATAGTGGCAGAGCGATGGACTTAATTTGAGCAATACCGGTGCCGGGAGCACACGTGCTTGCTGTGTGTGCCCCAGTGTAGGGCGGGAGTGCGAATATAGTTACGATAGGAGGGCATTTTCTGTACCCTCCGTATGACGGCACAGCACGGAAGCAGGGGTGTGGGGTGTGTATGGTGTGCAAGTGTCAGACATTATTGGGGATGGAGGAATCCCCGTGTCATCCAAACGTCTTGTTAAAAGGATAGGCGGAGGCGTAGCCAAGGGGATAATGAAAAGATGGGACAGCCGCCCCTCCTATTATAGCGGTTCTAAGACCCCTCCTCCTGGGGTTCTGCGTTAACCTAATGGATCTCAGAACCTCGAGGTGCACCGACAACGCTGGAGTCCTGCCAACTCGTGGCCCTTGATCCTGGGAGAGCTGTCTGTGAACTTGGGCAGCCCCTTCTCCGACATTACCTAATCCAGTCAGTAAAAACAACTTCTCCAAACATGCCTGGTAACTCATCCCGTCTTCCTGTAGATCATCCCGAACGGCCATCATCCCAAACCACAAACTTCAGTGTGACAAGAAGATTTAACATCAGCTTATCAAACCGCACGTCCACCGCGTCGTCCATGGGGATTACAGTGGTGGTAAGCAGCCGGTCGCTATCAATGGGGATTACAACGCTAGTGAGCAGCCGTTCGCTATCCATGGGGATTATGCTGGCGAGTAGCCGGTCGCTATCCGTCCTGTACCGTCACAAGAACATGACGGTCGTATTTTTAACGATAAGTGATTCAATACGAGTTCGAGAAAGACAATTGCACGATATATCAGATGAATAGGAAAATAAAAAGATAAGCTGAATGACATTCAAAAGGCAGATCATTACTTGCTGACCTTGGTCAACAGTCGACAGCCAGTCCCGTTGACCTAGGGCGCTGTATCAGGTGCAGCCGATACGCCCCTAATCTCCGATAGTGAACCAACCACTTTGACCTGAACTGGATGGCCAACTAATGCATACACACAAAACGTACCAGCCAGCTTCCAAAGTTCAATAATGGAGCTGCGGCACGATATGTCTTGCATTTTGTTTTTGTCTAGCCCGAACATGAGTTAGTAGCGTTTTAAACGTTGGTCAACTTGACCCCACCTTCCCGGAGAAATGGAGTATGCTGGGGTGAAGTGAGAGTATCACATGTGTGGACGCCGGTGGAGTTTTCTGGGATGAGCCTGAACACGAATTGTCGAGGTGCTTTGTGCTTGAATGTGCAACAACCAATTGACCACCTTAGCACACCCTAACACACAACATTGCCGTTTACGGTGATGACCGTCACCACCTGAATGTCGCGACTGAGATTGTCAACGGTTGGCAACATTTACGTAACGGGATTTGACACGTTTTTGGTGGATTACCTCACGGGAACACCATACACCGAAAGTTGGATTTCAATGGCACACATTTGCCTGGTGCTCCATCGCGATGTCGTCACGCTCCGCTGATACAACACGCCAGCCTGTTAACTGTGATCGGATCCGCCAACAATAGCGTTGGCCCATTTTTTTCGGGGGGGGGGGATCTTATCACGGCCCGTGGCCGGAGCGTGCTCTACGGTCACCACTTTCCGCCTGACTCTGGCACGGCCTGGTCCGCGCAGATCGCCCAGAGCAGTTCACTTGTGCGGCCCGCTCCGCAGTCCACGTGCAGTTCACTCCGCGGCCTCTGCACTTCACACAGCAGTCCTTCGTGGCTCATCCAGTAGTCGCTATGCAGTTCACCCGGCAGTTCCCATACAACGCAACTAACAGTGTCTAGATGGAGTTCACCTAGCAATTCCTATGTAGTTCACCCTGCAGTTGCTTACAATTTATCCAACAGTTATTATACAGTTCACCCAACAGCTATTATGCAGTTCACCCAGCCGTTATTATGCAGTTCGCCCAGCAGTTATTATGCAGTTCGCCCAGCCGTTTCCATGCAGTTCGCCCAACACTTCCCATGCAGTTGGCCGGCGGAGCGTGGTGGTGTCGAGTCGGCGACCACTGTGACCTGGCCGCTGTCATGGTAACCTCACAAGGTCTCTCCTTCCCGTTATCGAGTCTCCTCCCTTCACCGTGTTTCGGAGTCAACCACCGATCGCTGGACTCCCCCGAGTCCGCGCCATCCGAGCCAAGCTCCTCGCCAGAGCCCGTCGCCCTGCCCCTCCCCCAAGCTGGCCACTCCGCGCTTGTCTTCCCTTGAGCTGGCCACTCCGCGCTGGTCTTCCCCTCAGCTGGCCACTCCGCGCTGGTCTCCCCCTGAGCTGGCCTCCCCCTGAGCTGGCCACTCCGCGCTGGTCTACCACTTAGCTGGCCACTCCGCGCTGGTCTCCCCCTGAGCTGGCCACTCCGCGCTGGTCTTCCACTTAGCTGGCCACTCCGCGCTGGTCTTCCCCTGAGCTGGCCGCCCGGCGTTGGTCTTCTCTGCCGGTCTGTCGGCTGTCACCAGCCTCGTGCCCGCGGCAGCACGTGGATGCGTGATGCGTGACCCCGCTCACGTCACGCCGGCGCGTGCGGTACGAGCACAACGTGTGGCAGCGCGGCACCCGGGGCAGCGTGCAGACTGCGGCCCGATCCACTACAAAGTCATCAGCGCTCTCGGTGTCCAGGTAGCACGCGTCCGCCGCTGGCAGTGGCTGGAACAGGTGACGCCGCCTCGTGCGGACGAGCGTCCTGTCGCTGCGCCGCAACACGTCTCGTTACTCGCCCGCAACACGTCTCGTTACTCGGCCGTAACACGTCTCGTTACTCGGCCGCAACACGTCTCGTTACTCGGCCGCAACACGTCTCGTTACTCGGCCGTAACACGTCTCGTTACTCGCCCGCAACACGTCTCGTTACTCGCCCGCAACACGTCTCGTTACTCGGCCGTAACACGTCTCGTTACTCGCCCGCAACACGTCTCGTTACTCGGCCGTAACACGTCTCGTTACTCGGCCGTAACACGTCTCGTTACTCGGCCGTAACACGTCTCGTTACTCGGCCGTAACACGTCTCGTTACTCGGTCGTAACACGTCTCGTTACTCGGCCGTAACACGTCTCGTTACTCGGCCGTAACACGTCTCGTTACTCGGCCGTAACACGTCTCGTTACTCGGCCGTAACACGTCTCGTTACTCGGCCGTAACACGTCTCGTTACTCGGCCGCAACACGTCTCGTTACTCGGCCGTAACACGTCTCATTACCCGCCCGTAACACGTCTCGTTACTCGGCCGTAACACGTCTCATTACCCGCCCGTAACACGTCTCGTTACTCGGCCGTAACACGTCTCGTTACTCGGCCGTAACACGTCTCGTTACTCGGCCGTAACACGTCTCATTACCCGCCCGTAACACGTCTCGTTACTCGCCCGCAACACGTCTCGTTACTCGCCCGTAACACGTCTCATTACCCGCCCGTAACACGTCTCGTTACTCGGCCGTAACACGTCTCGTTACTCGGCCGCAACACGTCTCGTTACTCGCCCGTAACACGTCTCATTACCCGCCCGTAACACGTCTCGTTACTCGCCCGCAACACGTCTCGTTACTCGGTCGTAACACGTCTCGTTACTCGGCCGCAACACGTCTCGTTACTCGCCCGTAACACGTCTCATTACCCGCCCGTAACACGTCTCGTTACTCGCCCGCAACACGTTTCGTTCCTCGGCCGTAACACGTATCGTTACTCGGCCGCAACACGTCTCGTCACTCGGCCGACGGGGCGGCGATATTTCGCCGACTCGTTACTCGCGATTTACGCCTGCCGTGTTTTCCAGTCGGTGATTCACGCACCGCCGTGTCGCAGCGGCGAGCAGGCGCCAGCACCGCAATCGCGACGGCGGAGGTGCGCCGAACACAATAGAGCGTGATCCCAGTCGGCCGCTGGGAATTACCACGCTGATCGCTACGACGTTGCACCCCTGTGCAGCCCGGCTGAGGACCGTTGGTTGGTTCCCCGAAGTCTTTGTAACCGAAGAGAGACCACGGATGAAGTGTCTCGTAAACGCTGCATGGTTCACAACCGACGGCTGCACGCACCGCCGGGATGGGTTCAAAGTGTAAGCCGCAGCAGCTGCTGCACCGACGTAGCGTTTCGGTCATCGGCTGCGTGGACCGCATCGTGCATGCACATACCAGTGGTGGATTAAAGGGAGGCTGGGGCGTGCCCCTCCATCCCCCGATGGAGATGGTGCGCCCCTTCAGTACGCTCGAGTGCATCCCCCTCTCCTCGCGCTCAACGAGTTCTTCAGCCGATTGCACTTCTCAATTGTAGAAATGGCCCTCCGGAGCCCCTGGGGGTAGGACGAGTAGAGCTCCTGAGAGTAGAAAAGCGCACTCCTCCAGGGCAAAAATTATGCCCTAGAATAACTAACCCAAGATCAAAATTTCTGGATCCGCCCCTGATAGATACCTATATTCTCCACACCAGAAGGCTCGCACAAAGGTGTTAACCCGAACAATCGTGTGGGACGATCCAACACTACGTCCCCCAAAGACACTAACAGCCAAAACTAAAAATGCAAAAACGTCATGTGGTGCTGGTCGCCAAACGAACATGGCTATATGATCAACATGGTCGATGCGCCCTAAAGCCCCCCCCCCCAAACGAACATGTAGGTACCATGCCAGTCAACACTCGAAATGCAATGTCACCTCAATCGACCAAATATATGTCTTCGGTGGACACAGTTCCATCTACTCCATTCCAAAAAGCTGTCCGGAGTCCAAAGTAACCAGGTGTGAGGAGGTTTGTTTCAACGACGGATTGCTCCGTGAAAAACGCGCTGCGTAGTTCGTACCGGCAATGCTAGATTTAAAGGATTATTCTTGTTAGAATATCTTATCATCAAATCGAACGCAGCGAAGCGAAATCACGACACTCAGCTAAGATAATAGACGAGGCCCTGTTGAGGCGGTTACAAGCATCGATTTACTTTTCTCATTAGCAGTGAAAATTGTTTTGCCATTTTCGTTTTCTGGCCCTCCACCGAACTTGAACGTGTACGTGAACGCGTGGGGAAATATGGAGCACTCTCCCGTTCAAAAAATTCCTCCGACGTCCCCCGTGTCTGGCATATGACTAGACATTTTACGCGCGTTATTGCATGCTTGCATTAGCTACAGACCACTCCCGGCGAGCCTTCCTCCACCCACGGATAATGAATTGTTCTCCGCAGGCCTGTTCATTCCTGTTCGCCGGGTTATTAGGTGCTTTCTCGAGACTGTACTTGCCTTGTGTTCAGCTCCTCACAAGAGGTTTACAGCGATACGTCGTATCAGGCCATGTCCTTTAATGAGAGCTGAAGAGCTCTGCTTCGCCAGATGGCCAAGAGCCGATTTGATATTCTCGAAGCAAAGGATAAGCCTGTGCGACATGAACAGGGTCGTCAGGTTCAGAGCCTGGACTTGTACTGATTGCAGTTGTGTATTCTGCAATTATCAACGTTACTGGGCGATGTAGGTAGGCAAGAAGCCTCGTGTGTGTGAAGTAGGGACGTTGACTTTGAAGTTGCACTTTACCGTAATATATTATAGATAAACGTAACCACCGGCACCGGTGGAAAATATTAACCACCCTTAACAAGCTGAAGGCGATGGTGGATGACTTTCCCCCTGGCTATTTCCTAAGTCAATCACCATCTCAGAACTTCAAGTTCTTACCCACAGCCAATGATCAGCTCACCATAGAGCGAACGTCTGGTGCACTTTAAGCCGCAGATCATACCGACGTGCTGTGGTATATTGAAGCGTTTTTGAGCACCTATGTCTTCCACGAACTAGCTGCAACATTTATGTTGCGCAATTTTCGTTGCATGCCGGACAGTTGAATATTGTTGAGTTGAATATCAGCATGACCGTTCCAAAGGGAACAGCCGTGCTGATGTTCAACGTGGTTGATATTCAACAAAATATTAAATTGGTTATTTCAATACCCACGATAGGGCCGAACGCTGTCTTGATTGAATAGTATATGTAGTAAAAACATTGAAGAGTACCACAATTCCTTCTAATAACCAAACAATTGATCGATATTGCTCGGCTCGCCGCGATAAGCCCATGAGAAATCACGACTTACTTTGAAGGTCAAGGCTGCTCTTTGAACGGTCGCCCAAGGAGTACATATTCTGAGAACCTCTAAAGCATGCCATTTCATCAGTCTACACACCCTGCAGTAAACCACCAAAAAGCTTCAACCTCGACACAAGCGCGCTGAGTATTCCTCGAGTAATGACGTCATAGATCGGTGCCCTTACGTGCTCTGGCGATCAATTTGGCGCGGATCCGCACGGGACGTGCCGTCAGTCGTGCCGTCAGTCGTGCCGTCAGTCGTGCCGAACGGCCGCACGCTACCTCTCACTTTCCGCGGGTAATCGCGAGAAAACCGCTCCGAGCTGGCTTCCAGCATCCACGGTCGGACACGACTCCGGCAAGAATTAACTTAAAGCATGCACAATATTTCGGCCACAAGCTGCATGCTTGCATGAAATTCGGCACGCCGTATTTTCCGTAAGAACAATGATTCACTAGCTTAGAGCATAGGCGCCATTGCGGCTACGATGATTAGTGGTTAATGTTCTTGTTCTTGGTCATGTTCTTCCGAAACGTTTTATGCGGTAGACAGACTCGTCGGCTGTATTGCAGAACTTCGGATTATGTGTCTCAGTTAGGAGAAACGGGCAACCTGCTTTATTTCATGTGCCGTATGCACGTGTGGAAACTATCAGGTATGGCAGATTACTAAGAGAAACGAACACATTTTGAGCGAGGACACCAAGTGCGCACATATTCGCGAACTCGCTGAATGCATTTAAGACGCAGGTGGTTCGATACTCATGTGCTGTGTCACACGCTCACATCTGAGTCGCGTAGCCATCGGGCATCGATGCAGTTTTAACAGCCTCTTACCTGTTTGAACTGAAAGCTGTTCACCTGTTCTGTTTATGCTCTTTAGCTCACGACTTCTCCTGTAAATGGCTGAATATGCAGTTGGAGATTATGGACAACAAGCAATAAACAATAAACAAAACAAATTTCCCCACAATTCAATGCAGAGCTTTATGCTATAGCTGTGCATGCCTTATCTACAAAATACTTGAATAATGCATAATCGGCTTCGCGTATCGATATCACTCTGTCCTGCGTCGCCAGAAACAATTGACAGAATATGTTTTGCAGATTGTGTTAAGGCATCAATTTGCTCTTACTGTCGCTATATGGGCTCTGCCTATTGAATTCGCAAATTTTAAGCGACACCAGTTTTTGCAAGCATTCCAGACACCCTGGCTGCCAAATGAATGCGTCATACCAGTTGGGCCCGGCAGCGTGGATTACATGAGTTATTTGAGCTTTAGGGCGCATCGACTTCATTGGTCGGGGACGAGTGGTCTGGGGTAAGATGCTCGTCTCGCAATCGAAAGATTGTGGGATCGAATCTCACCTGTCGCTACTCTTCGCCCGCGACCAATCGGCGTAGAGATTGGCGACGCTATATGACTCAACGGTCGACGTGTCGTAAAACCAATAACCAACCAACCGACTTCATTGGTCATTCAACGCCCATGCCATGGGTTCCCTTCTCATCAGACGGGCTTGCACCAGATACGGCAATATCGCTCCATATATCGTCTTCCGTTAGGACACTAATGGATCATCCGAAGATTCTGTATATTTTATGGCTTTGTTTTGCAGATGATGTGAATGCTGGATGGTTTCTTTATTTGCGCACGCTGCGGCTGATACGAGGGAAGATTGATGGCGGTTCTGGGCGTTCGTCCGGCAGTTATACCGTGATCGATGTGTTATACCGTGATCTATGTGTTCATTGTTGATCTATGTGTTCATTGTTATATTGTTATAGCGGGTCACTAAGGTTCATTGATGACGTTTATTATTTTGATCAGTGTTCATGTTGATTATGTGTTATTTTATTATGTTTTTTTTTTTTTCCGGTGCCGATTGTTGCCCAGAGATGTGGAAAATAATGCTATCTGCGCCAATGCGAGTTCACTGATTTACTGTGGTACGATTATCAATCCGGTGAAGGAAATTCACCGATCAGTTTTTTTTCTCTTGTGCCTGACTCACGCATTCTGGAACCGCAAGGTGTTATTGCTGGGTGACTCTCACTTTGTTATATTAGGCACCCGCCCCTCTCCACATCAAGTTCTGCATCATCCAAGTAGATTGCCTTTTGTTGGCGTCATGTACAAAGTCGTCGACCAACTTATCAGTGCCAACTTATACTGAATTCCACATCAGTAACAACAACAAAAAGTGACAAGTTCGAGAATTTGCTACGGCCAAAAGAACCGGCCCCGTGATTCCAGTTGGCCCAGTGACCCGACGGGTGACATACACGTACGCAGAGTCAACTAAAATCCACATTTGTGTTGGAATAGAGCCATAGTCGCTACTGTTCTGATTAAGTGGTGTATTAGGAGAACCACCGAACGTGAAGGATGCGGGCAGCGTTGTTTCATGCATCAGGCCGACCAAAGTTCTGCATTGTGGTTATTTGAAAAACTATCACACCACCAAGAGCCGCTTGCACTAACTTCGCAACAATGGGGGCAGCTGGTGTCGCACTAAGCCTTTCGCGAATTGGGATTGGTGCTTCCTGGTGATTCGCCTTGCCAAAGTCGAAGGCTGATTCGATTTGATTGGTTGGTTGGTTATTGGTTTTACGACACGTCGACTGTTGAGTCATGTAGCGTCGCCAATCTCTCATGCCGATTGGTCGCGGGCGAAGAGTAGCGACAGGTGAGACTCGAACCCACAACCTTTCGATTGTGAGACGAGCATCTTACCCCTAGACCACTCGCTCCCGGCTGATTCGATTTGCTTTATCCGCGTAACTTGCGTGAAGACGCTCTATCCACAGCCTCCTCACATCCCGATTTGCACCATCAACGGAATGCAGTGGCCGGAGAACCTCCAGTGTGACATTTGTTCCTTCTTTTCGCTGGAGAGATCCGATGCTTAGTGGATTTGTGTCCTGATGAGCTTGTTCGTGGGATGTTAGGTTCTCACCTGCTGGCTGCAGGTAACAAGTATTGCCTTGACACAGATGGAGGGTTGTTCGCCCGTCGAAGTAATCGTTCTCTTTTCTTGATCTGGCTACGACGATGCTCGGGTTGTGTCCGTGTATTGTTAAGAGCCTTCCTTAAGTTCATTATTTACACAATCCCACGATGTTATGGTGTGGTAGCGAGAGGGACAGTGGGCCAGGATCAGCGATCATATCATTTGGAAGTTATTCACAAGGACTGTGAGCCAAATGAACCAGATTAAAATCCAATGTCGCCCTCCCAGCACCTTTCTGATTGAGCTTGCGTTCACGTAGTTAACTTTCTAGCGAAGCTTGCGGTGAGGTACTCTCGACGTCGCTGAATGTAGCAGCACTAGTATTTCATGCAAACTACAAAGCAAGCTATATAGTTTGTGTTTGTCATGTTGCTCTTTCCAAAAGTAGCCAATTTCATCCATGGGTGTAGCCACGGCTTCGAAATTGCGGGAGGGGGGGAACCAGGAACGCGGTAAGTCTTGGACAAGATAGAAGGGTAGCCCCCCACCAAAAAAATCCTTGGATTTCCGCCACTTCTTTTTCAATGTCTGGTTTTGAGATTTGCCACTGTTAAAAAATAATATTTTGCGGACAAAATGGGTAAATTTGCAGCATAAGGTGTTTAAAAAAAAATATTTTAATAAAAAAATTCTTCAGAATACCATGTTTATGAAGGTGACCAAGATGATGGGACCAGTTATTTTCTGTGCAAATAGGGAAAATATAATTTTTGTTTACAAAATTTTGAAAAATTGTATAACTTAAAAAAAAACTAACTAACCTAACCGAACCAAACCTAACCTATTTGTTTGCTCTATGGAGGCAAATGCGTGTAAAAACGTTTCTTGTCACCACCTTAAAGCACCATAATACCGAAAAGTTTCCCAAAAAATTATTCAAAAAAAATTCCGACAAAAATTGAACTTTTTCTTCAAAAGCAGCTTAAGTTATGATAGGTTAGGTTAGACTGGGTTAGGTTTCTTCCATGACGTCATTGTCCAGGACCAGATTCTCCTTGGTTCAGACAGGTGATTTAGTAAGGTTGACCGCGCCACAATTGTCACAATGAGACAGCTTGCTGCTGTCTCACCGACATATCGCCGACGGCTATGGAAATTTTACATTGACCGCCACCTGCGCCGCTGTTTTTTTTTCTTCAACCGGTGGCTGACTCAAAGGGACGTCACCACTATATAAAATGTGTCGTTTGCCAATGTAAACTAGCCTAGAAAAGGACCCTGCCATGATTAATTCATCCAAAAATGTTTTTAAAACTTGGGAAGAGAATGCCGGTCAGACCTTGGCTGTCTCATTAAAGCCTTCCGTGTACCTTTAGCTATCACCGACGTACGTCGGCGTGTCGGCGGCTTTTTCACCTCTGATGGCGCCCCTCCAGACAAGTGCCCCCATGACAACTCCTGGATCCACCCCTGATTACAACATTGCTCTCTCGTGGTTATGAACTCAGGCTGATTATAAAATTGTGCCTATTCACGTGTGGCTTCTCTTCCAAATTTGACAACTTTCGTTAAATCATTACGAGGAATGCGCACAAGTTGAATAAATAAAAGATGTATATTTCATATTTCATCTAATAAATAAAAGATGTATATTTCATATGTCCGGAATAGCAATGTGGCGGTGTAAATTAAAAACCAGCGATGAGAGCACCGTCCGAGCAGGTTATGACGGATTTCTTGGGGGAGCTCCTAGTCATATATGATATGAATGCCTGCTATCACAACGGCTGCAAACAAAAATAGATTTGATCCTCCTATTCCTATTACACTAAATCATTGCACACACACTGGACTTTCGACACCTGTGAAATTATTTCGATATCTCAACATTCTGATACCGTACGGTAAGCCACGTCGAATGACACTCACATAATGCAAATTGAAGCCATAGCGACGAAATGCGAGTATTTTAAAAAAAAAAACTAACCTTTGACCTTGAGGCTTGACTTGACGTGTCCTGTGTTGAAATGTTGCTCGAGGGTTGCCCATGGGCTATCTCTTGATGCCAAACATGGGTAGCTTTGGAAGAAAACGAAGAAACGCGGGGCGACCGAAGAAATGAGCTCGACCATTGACTTTGGCAATTAATGTGATTTCTGAACAGTTTGCTAGAGTACCTAACAGCACGTCGAATGACTCCCACTTGATGAAAATTGAAGATATAGCGAGGAGGCGCGAGGACTTCGAGAGCAATTTAAGCTATCCATCGATACTGTGGTTTGAAATTGACATGTTCCAGTTTGAAATGTTACTCGAGGTGCACCACGGGCTATTGCTTGATACCAGATGGTGGTAGGTTAGGGCGACGAAAAAATACGAGACAACCAAAGAAATTGTATTGACCTTTGGCCTTTGAAATTAGTTCGATTTGGTAACATTATAAACGGCACGAGCCGCGTCAAATGTCACCCACTTGATGTAAATTAAGCCCATAGCGACGAATCGCGAGGACTTCGAAAAATTCAAACTAGCCTTTGACCTTGATATATCCCGGTTTCAAAATATTACTCGATTGTTTAGTGTTTAAATATTATCGCTTGATAGTGGATCTGGGTAGGCTTGGGCGAAAACCAAAAAAGAAATGTGAGGCGACCGAATAAATCAGCTTTAATTTTGACCCGTCGAGATGATTTCGAATTATCCACTTTCTGATACTGCACAACAAGCGACGTTGAAGGACATCCATTTTCTGCAAATTGAAGCCATGGCGAGGAAACGCGAGGTCATCGAAGAACTCAATCAAATCTTTGACCTTGACATGTCCCGGTTTGAAATGATACTCGAGTGTTCACCACTGGTTATTGCTTGATACCATATTTGGATGGGTTTGAGCGAAAACGAAAGAAAATTGAGCGGACCGGATGATCAGCTTGGCCTTTGCCCTTTAAAAATAATTAGATTACTTGGCTTTCTGATATCGCATACCAAGCCACATCGAATGACGCCTATTTGATGGAAATTGAAGCGATAGCAACCGAACCTCGCGTTCGGTCGATATCGCTTCAATAACGCCATCTAATAAATCAAGCTAACCTTTGACCTAGAAGTTTGCCCTTGACATGTACCGGTTTGAAATGTTACAAGATGGTTCACCACAAGCTATTGCTCTATACCAGATTTGGGCAGGTTTAGGTGAAAATGAAACAAAATTGGAGGTAACCGAAGAAACAGGTTTGCGTTGGACATTGACCGTTAAGGTGGCAATATGATACCTATGTAGTTGCTTCCAGCGTGTTCAGTGCAAGCAGAAGCATTTGTGGTAATTTATTCTAACGATCATAAACCCGTCGCTGAATGCCGATGCCAATACAAATACGCCTCTGGCGAACACGTCGCTGAATACGAATACGAATGTTAACTTGATATACCTGCTTAAGGCTGCTCATGACTCCCCTCCGTGGGCTTGAAGATACCCAAGGACACCCAGAGTGACGTTTGTCCAAGATATATCAATATGTGCGCAGGGGAATGCAACCTAAGACTATAATATAGCCTTGCGATAATGCAAATTTGTTGCCTGACAAAGCACAATTTTCCACCGAAGCGAAAACACAAGATGTCCAAGGTTCATGTTATTTGTGATGGTGTGTTCCCCCCCTCCCCCCCCCCTCCCCCCGGCCCGGCCCCCCCCGGGGGGGGGGTTTGTTTATTCAAGAATGGTCTGGAAGCAGAAATTTCTAACGTTTGCTGTTTTACCATTCGGAGATTTTGTGACGACAGATAGCCTGTGAAGCCCTTTCATTGGCCTGATCGGTTTGTAGTATGTTTGGTGATTCTCGTGCACATATATTTTCACTTTATAAATGATTAAGGATAATTTAGCGGCGATCATACCCAGGTAGCTGAGGCTTGGGAGACACGGAAAAAATGAAGGGGGACAAATCACCACTTTTCAGAAATCGTGGGGGGGGACATGTCCCCCCAGCCCCCCAGTGGCTACACCCATGGTTGCATCTCTGTTTCGTTCAATGACATCCGCTTGGAGGCTCAACTTTAATCTTATCAGAATGTCGGGGCGTCAGTAGCTCTGTGGTTAAGCTGAGAGTCCGGCATGCCAGGGGCACGGGGTTCTCACAGAGTACTCTTAAGCACGTGAGAGCACACGTGGTGACCTAACTTAAAGACTGAAGGGCATGCACCTTGCACAATACCTGCACTAGCAGACTAGATAATACTCGGAGCTACGGGTGGAAGCTCACCGGGGTGGGGGGCGGGGGGGAAGCTGGACACTGCACCATGCTCTGAACCGCCAGTGGAAGCTCACTGCGGGAGGCAGCTGCTGGTCAGACGTCGTCGGCTGCCTGCTGCCGCACGCTCCCTAGCCGGCACTGTCTTCGTCCTCGGCGCGGCGCCCCTGCAACATCGGCGAGTTGCAGCTGCGTCGTACTGCTGTCGCCGTGGTCGGCAGGGATTCTGGGCGGCAGGGACTCTGGGCGACAGAAACACTAGGCAGCAGAAACACTAGGCAGCAGAGACTCTGGGCAGCAGGGACTCCGGGCAGCAGGGACTCTGGGCGGCAGGGACTCTGGGCAGCAGGGACTCTGGGTGGCAAAGACTCTGGCCGGCAGGGACTCTGGCCGGCAGGGACTCTGGCCGGCGGGGACTCTGGCCGGCAGGGACTCTGGGTGACAGGGACGCTGGCCGGCAGGGACTCTGGGCGGCAGGCAGCATTACAACACCAGGTGGTGTCACATTGCCAGACGATGTCACATCAGGTGGAGTCACACCGGCAGGAGATGTCACATCAGGTGGAGTCACACCGGCAGGAGATGTCACATCAGGTGGAGTCACACTGGCAGGAGATGTCACATCAGGTGGAGTCACACCGGCAGGATATTCACATCAGGTGGAGTCACACCGGCAGGAGATGTCACATAGGTAGGTCACACCGGCAGGAGATGTCACATCAGGTGGAGTCACACCGGCAGGAGATGTCACATCAGGTGGAGTCACACCGGCAGGAGATGTCACATCAGGTGGAGTCACACCGGCAGGAGATGTCACATCAGGTGGAGTCACACCGGCAGGAGATGTCACATCAGGTGGAGTCACACCGGCAGGAGATGTCACATCAGGTGGAGTCACACCGGCAGGAGATGTCACATCAGGTGGAGTCACACCGGCAGGAGATGTCACATCAGGTGGAGTCACACCGGCAGGAGATGTCACATCAGGTGGAGTCACACCGGCAGGAGATGTCACATCAGGTGGAGTCACACCGGCAGGAGATGTCACATCAGGTGGAGTCACACCGGCAGGAGATGTCACATCAGGTGGAGTCACACCGGCAGGAGATGTCACATCAGGTGGAGTCAAGACGCCAGATGGCGCCACATTACCTGGCGACGTCACAACATGAGGTAGCATCACAGTGCCAGGTGACGCGACACTACCAGATGACACAACATCATTATGCGACGTCAACCGGGTTACGTCACAACACCAGGTGACGTCACAGCAGTGGGTGACGTCACCAACATCGGGCACGAGTTGGCGTCGTGCGAAGAGTCGCGTGCCACGCCCAGATAGCGTCTGCACGGGCCCGCCGTGCGCGGCGGGGTAATCGCTCTGGGCCGGGCTGGCGCGGAAAACGCCTGCATCGGCCCGGCCTGCCATCCGTCTCTTTCTCTCTATCTCTCTCTCTCTCTCGCGGGGCTACGCTGGACGCAGCTCCATCTCGGCCGGCGGCCGGCACCCGGCGGCCCGGTTTGTAGGCGTGGCGTGTTGCCGGACAGGCCAGCGCACAGCGCACAGCGCACAGCGCACAGCCCGGGCAGCAGTGGCAAGATCTGCACCACGCGACAGGAGAGTCTGGCCGGCGGACGTCTCCGGACAGCTGTGCCCCCCCCCCCCCATCGTGTAAGCCTGCCACCTTGACACCGCACCGGAGACGTGGTCTGGTCTTATCCGATGGCGTAGGGGTTCTGATGCCCTGTGAAAACCAGGACGAAAAGGAAAGGCGTAGATGTCAATTCTTGGACGACCTAACGGCAGGGCGCTGCCAGCTACGTCTAGCTAATTTACTATCATGCATCGATCTGATATTGCTATGGCAGATTTTATGTTTCATGTCAGCATATTTTAGCATGGCACGCTTGAGCATTTTAGCGTATTTCTATGTTAGCAACGTCGAGGATAGCTGGCTGATAGGCTTGTCAGCTACCTCCTAAAATATAGTATCAACTGAATTCATATGATCACCAACATGATTTAACGGCTGCGTACTTTTTTACGACACATGACCCTACGTCAATGTGAATCAGCTTACCAAGCTCTGTCTGATAACATGTCAGATGACCGAATCAATATATATATATATATATATATATATATATATATATATATATATATATATATCTGAGGACAGGGAAACAAGCTTGATGGACCCAAAGAAAAGGAAGAGGCCATTGTCTGATGGTGGAAATTCCGAGTGAGTCAGCCAAACACCTACGTTTGCACCTCCAATGGCATGGAACGTGCCCACCTGACTCGCCTATCGTTTCGCCTGATACATGCGATGAGGCGACTCTGTCTGATTTTATCAGCAGCCGTGTCTCCCACTACGACTTAGCCGAAACGCTGCGGCGCGGGTCGTCCAGGCTCCGGCCCGAGTAACTCTCGATGGCGAGCACCTCCACTTCCGTGCTGCCACCTGCAGGCCTGACTGAGCCGAGACGAAACGCCGCGGCGAACTGCCGCCATTTAACATCGAGGTGGCGCGCAACTCGCACGAGCAACAATCCCCCGAGAAAATAGTGCCAATGGCAGCCGCCGGCGGCGGAGAATAATGATGAATGTCGGCGCTACACGACACGAAGTTTCTCTCACGAGCTGTCTGGCGCTGAGTGGACTGGACCGGACAATTCATCGTAGTTGTTGCTCACCGTGTGCTGGTGATGAGTGACCTGCGTGCGATGCATCCCACAACATGGCGGTGGTAGGGGTTTGTGATGACACGAGGGCTTAAACAGAGACAGGACATGCCAAATCGCAGCGCGATGTTGACGATGCGTAAAGTGGTCATTGAGTCGAAAACATACCCATGTGAGATTCTAGCCAAATGGTTCATTTATTTGTAGGTATAGAAGATGGCCAGAACGAAGAGCAGCTACGTGGTGATAATTTCCACCAATATATTAACGTCACGCGATTTTCTGCATTCGTGGCCTCTGTCAAGAAGAATGTCCCCACATGCCATCAGATCCATTCATGATCTGGCGAAAATATGGATAGGATTCAACGGCACGCTGCGTAATAATGCATTCCACAGAACAATGGTTGTGCTTATTACATGGACCGACAACAGCCTCCCTCACGTGCTTGAGCGACAACCTAATGTCCGCTAAAGCTGGGGCTGACGTGGGCCAGTCCCTGAATGTTCCCATGGGGCCATGGACTGTGAGGACGACTGTCACGCAACGGACCGTGCGGACGACTGTCACGCCATGGACTGTGCGGACGACTGTCACGCCATGGACATGGAGTGCCACCCGTGAGGCAGCGTCATGGGCAGGCAGGGGAAGCCAGCAAGGGACAGACGGAGGCGGGCAGTGGTGGGTGGCGAAACACCAGCATGGGCAGACAGGGGATACCATGGGCAGGCAAATACCATGGGCAGGCAGGGGAAGCCAGCAAGGGACAGACAGACGGAGGGGGGGGGGGGGAAACCAGCATGGGCAGACAGAGATACCATGGGCAGGCAGGGGAAGCCAGCAAGGGACAGACGGAGAGGGGCAGTGGTGGGTGGCGAAATACCAGCAGTGGTGCGGTGCAGTGGCGACTTGCCGTGTTTGCAACAGCCGGAGTGGTGAATAATCATGGGGTGCGGGTCACGTAGTGACACGGTCGGAGTGGTGAATAATCATGGGGTGCGGGTCACGTAGTGACACGGTCGGGCGGGTGCGGGTCACGTAGCGACACGGTCGGGCGGGTGCGGGTCCGTCGTGACACGGTCGGGCGGGTGCGGGTCACGTAGCGACACGGTCGGGCGGGTGCGGGTCACGTAGTGACACGGTCGGGCGGGTGCGGGTCACGTGTGACACGGTCGGGCGGGTGCGGGTCACGTAGTGACACGGTCGGCGGGTGCGGGTCACGTAGTGACACGGTCGGGCGGGTGCGGGTCACGTCGTGACACGGTCGGGCGGGTGCGGGTCACGTCGTGACACGGTCGGGCGGGTGCGGGTCACGTCGTGACACGGTCGGGCGGGTGCGGGTCACTGTGACACGGTCGGGCGGGTGCGGGTCACGTAGTGACACGGTCGGGCGGGTGCGGGTCACGTAGCGACACGGTCGGGCGGGTGCGGGTCACGTAGTGACACGGTCGGGCGGGTGCGGGTCACGTAGTGACACGGTCGGGCGGGTGCGGGTCACGTAGTGACACGGTCGGGCGGGTGCGGGTCACGTAGTGACACGGTCGGGCGGGTGCGGGTCACGTAGCGACACGGTCGGCTCCGTGTCCAGTGCCAGTTCCACAAAACAGTAGCGTGCTTCTCCACCTAGCTGCATTCCCGGCTCATCCCCGATACGGTAGCTGGGCAGTGGGCTGGAGCTGCTTCGCCCACCCAACATCCGGCTCGTTTCCCGTGGAAAACACCGGCCGCGGCGGTGCAGAACCCGGGAGAAGTTGTCCAGTCCAAGAAGGTTGAGCTGGACCGCTGCGGCGTGCGAGCGAGCCTCACGGACGCGACTTGCGGCCACTTGCAGGCGATGGCAGCTGGTGTTGTGGACGGCCGCACTCCTTACCTGCTGACCTGCTGACCTGCCCTTCTGATCCCACTACCGAGCGTCAGTCGCGGTGGAGCTCTGTAGATACATGGCGAGTGCTCTTTTCAGTACCCGGTGCCCGGATGCTGATTGGTTTTCTCCGCGTTTTAAGCCTTCATGTCGAGTGTTTCGCCGCTTCCCCCTGGGTACGCAGCAGTTCGGTAGACGTGAAAATGCAAAGATATTGTGAACTATGAGGTTAAAAAATAATTGACGTTGGTTACAGGTGCTTGTGATCACACGGAATTATGGAAACAAACAAAAATATCCAGTGACGAAAACGCTCCGGTGAGTTTGTTTGCGTCGTGTCAGTTCTCAGCACGGCAACTTCGCGTCGAGGCGCCGGCACCACTGAACAGCGGCATCTTTCATCTCGACTCTCACGACCCTACCGATCGACCATACATTCGTCGAATTCGTTTGCCATCGCATCTGGACACTGATCTCCATCATATGAACAACTCTTGACCTCCGGATTTCGCTGTTGCTGAACAGCCGATTTAAAAACTGCTCACAAACTTAATTCAGTCAGACGCATGTTTGACTTTGCCACCCGCAGCAAGATCATCTACTATTGATTCACACCAAAGCTGTCATCGCTGGACATTTCTTTGGTCCATTACGCTGTTAAATGGTCTCATATTTACACGAATCGGCTTGGGAGGAAATGGGCGAACAGTTCGCATCAGTGGATGAATGGGGAGGAAAGCATTGATCGCGATTAGAACTGGCACGCGGCTGGAAATTGCTGCCTCAATTGCCTGGCCCGAGTCGTAGAGCTTCTTCGAATGAGGAAAATCGCCCACTGGTATTCCGCGGCCGACTTCAGTAACAACGTATCGAGCGTCCGCCAAGGGTCGTCTTATCCAGCAGCCTTTCCTGCCATGACTTCATCAGTTCCGCATATGAGGCGAGGTCTACATAGGTCGGATTGAAGCTATGGTGACCCAAAACCGTTTTCTATTTTCTTGCAAAAAGTTGGCTTCTTCCTTAGTCACGTGATGCTCCGACCGGCTGTTGGTGTGGATTTTCATGACTGATAAAAGAATGCAACTCAAGAAGATTGTCATGGTTTTCCCACTAGTACAAATAATCAACGTTGTCATCAGCCCGTGCATTTCGAATGAAAATGAAAGATGTCTGAAATATACCTAATATATCGATGAATCGAGATGAATATATAATGAATCTGAAATATATCGATATATCGAGTCTTCAATAATTTGGAATTTTTGTGTCACGTAGACTCATCAGCCGAGTCAACTCGCTTCTAGTCATTTTAAATATTGTCAAATCACAAATCTAGTCAGTGTGTTGCAAAATAGTGAAGAAGCGAATTGGAAGGTCACGTCGAGGCATCACAAGGTGACGCCTCAGGCGCAAAATGTCCTGGGACAAAAAAGCCACCTATATATATATATATATATATATATGAGGAAATATGGGGGCCTTTTGAAGAGAAAGTGTTCGAAATCCGAGGACTTCTGGAAAAGTGGGGGTGGGACTGAATAGGAAGGGCCGTCTCTATATGACTGCCCCTGGACCATATCCTGGCTACGCCAGTGACTACGCCAGTGACTACACCACTGCATGGGATTTGGCTTCTGTGTTATCAACGGCTGCGCCAGTTTTCGCCTGGTTTCCTGGTTCCCCTGGTTTCCGAATGCATTGATAGAGGAGCGGGGATGTTTCATCCCTGGTCACTGTGCATATATTTTGTGGTTGTATTTCATCCAGTGTCCTACGCAAAGTCTGCGTCAGCGTGTGCCCAGGTTGTAGCGTCGTGTTCTCATGTTTTCGGTCATCCATGCATGCATACATGCATACATGAATACATGTATGTATACATACATCCACATATGCATACATGCACACTTGGACGCATGCATACATACCCGAATCTATGCATGCACATATGCATACATACAGGCATACATAAATACACAAATGCATGCAAACATTCATGCACTCACGAACGCTCACATGCATTCATGCACCCATGCATGATCAATGCATGCGTGCATACACGCATATATACATATTCACATGCACACATCCATATAAGGGGTGTCGGTAGCTCAGTGGGCGTCTGGCATGCCAGAGGGGTGTATAAGGGGTGTCGGTAGCTCAGCTGAGCGTCTGGCATGCCAGAGGTACGGGGTTCGATTCCCCGCGATGCCCGCCCTTCCTGCCAGGGTGAGAGGCAGGCGACACCATATGGCTTCAGCTGTTGAGTGCATCGCAAAGCCACAACCAACCAACACATTCATATACGCGTATATACAGAACTATATGACTATATGCCTTATTCATATAGTCCAAGTACAAGTACAATTGTATTTTCATTGGAGTCTATTCATTTGGTGGCTTTTCGCACAGCACGTCAGTTAGGCAACCAGTCAGGGAGAAGTAGCATAATGTGTGGCAGCATGAGAACCATCACACACCTTATCGGTAAAAGCATGCGCACCGAGTATCCTTTCTAAAATTTCCAGCGTCAGGATCGACTCTCATCTCGCTTAACAGCGACACCACTCTGCGCCACAGCCGGTGCTACGCAGCTTGCGGTCTTCCGCGCGGCAGCGCCATGCTCTGTGTGTACCGTGGCACACGCACGGGACGCTCGCCGGCTGTTCTATTGCGGTGGTGGTATAATAGCGCATTGCCGCCATCTGTTGTGCAATAGCCACACTACACCAAGTGTGTGGTGTGTATTGCAGCAGCATATTTCTGGCTGGAGCGGAGAGGAGATTTGGCGTTTTGCTTTAAATTGATTGTTGCAATTGGGTCATAATTGACGAAATCTAAATGGAGCTGGAGGAGCTCCGGGTGATCATATCCGAGCAGTGTGCACAACGACATTGGTAGTCGATCGTAGCGAAGTAATTCGAAATTGAGCGAAGTTTGGGCATATATTGCGCACGTAAACAAAAAACAAAGAGTCTTTTGGAAGCACAAATACCATGTACCTGACAAAGTGGAGCCTGGTGCATTTGACTGAAAGCATAATTACCTGTCAGTTTGCTGTGGCCGAGTCGTAAGCGGGAAATGACCACCTCAATTAAACTTGCATTGCTTCAATGAAGGCCATTTGGATTGGATGGAGAACCAACTATTAAGCCTGTAAGGTGTTGCGGTTCTAGTCGATTAAGGTACGTTCTCCTTAGCGTAGCACCTCGAGCAGCCTAGCACTTTGTCTCCGCTCAGGAGCAAACAGGAGCTGCTGCCACGGGTTGGTGGACCGCACACGCTGATCGAAAATGGATTAGTTGTTCAGCATTCAAGCAACCTAGCTGTTGGACGTCGCCGGATATGCCGTCATTTCGTCATACATATGTTCACACAATTTTCTGAAGGCTGCGAGTCTGGGAAATGCAGCAAGATCCACACCCTGATATACAGTAACGCAAGACAGACATGACTGGCCTGCGCTATTCTAGGCATAGCGTACTTCAGAATTGCATACTTTATGTGGGTTCATGCTATGCGCAGCCCGGAGCATTTTCCAGTGAAAACTTCGGGGTGTGACGTGCATTTTAGATGGCGATCGATAGTGAGACCCATACTTTTGGCTGTCAGCTTTCTTATGGTGTCACCACAAAGTGGCAGTTGGACGTCTGGAGAGGTTCTATTCATGGCAGGCTATCTCAAAGCTAACATTTGGGCTTTGCTTGTATTAATTTTCACACCATTGTAGCAAAATCACTAATACTCAATTTCAAGTGAGTGCGAGAGTAATGAACAATATACGGAGCAACATCACGGAAGATTCCACTCATCCAGCCTGCCAACCTTATCCTAATTCTTTTTCTCTCCACACTATTTTTGTTCACCTTCTTCGCTCCATTTCCTCGAAATCACCACAACCGGCTGGAGAGATCAATAGCACAAACAAATTCAAGTTAATGATATACTCCTCGCTATTGAAGGAGAGCAAGCAACACTGCATACATAACGACCAGTGACAAAACTCAATATCTTTATGGGTGGATATGTACTCAGAAAAAAATAAGAGAGAAAATAAAACATATATCAGTGATAGGCAGTGTTGTTGGGCTGCAAGACCCATACTGCTGTTATGCCAAACATGTGCGGTGTATGCCGTGATCAAGCGTGCCAGCCAGTCTCGGAAAATACCGCCTCAGACCAGAATAATGGAATCGATGGGCGGAAAATTCACGGAATTGCTCCATCAGCTGCTGAGAAGCTACCAGCAAAATCCATCAGTAAGCCAGCGGACTGTGGTCTAATGACTCCTCGCAATGCCGTAAGTTAGATTAATGTGCCCTGCAAACTAAATGCACCTTCTGTGTATCAATACTTGCAGATATGTGCATACTTAGTACTGGATGGAAACATTGAAATGCCTATGCATTGATAGCTCTGTGCAAATATCATGATGCAGGCACATGAAATGAAAATAATGAGATTGCTTGGCAGCAGCATCGCAAGCTCAGTGTCCGAACTTCATCAAGGCGGGAAGCACAGCTGGAACGAAATACCAGTGCATGCATACATGAATAAATTCAGGCCTACATTTACCAAACGGGTATGTTTACGTTCATTGCGAGTGCACCATTACGTCACTTCACTCGTTCAGGAGCAGCGCAAATCTTGTGTGCTGATGCTGAACGTGCTGTTTGGCCGCGACAGCACAGCGTTGTTTACGGTGATTGGACTTAGTTGGTCAGTAATTTGGCCGTGCCGCGCGCCGTCGCTCCATCGACATCATCGACGGCAGTACATCAGCGCGAGTTACCCCGCCCCGCCCCACGCTCCACGCGCGAGCAACACACCTGATACAATCACCATTTATATCACCATTAATAGTAATCCATCGGTGGACGGCGGCGAACGCGGCGAACGGCGGCGAACGTGGCGCGCCGGTGGTCGCCAACAGCCGCCCATGGACGCGGGGCGCCACTATTGCCGCGACCGCGGCCGCGCGCGCGCTCGCCAGCGCGGTGGCGGTGCCGGCGCAACAGGCGCGGCGAACCGTGGCGCAGATGAATGTGGCTGCGCACCGCACCGCCGCGCCACCATGGCTCATCTGTTCGCCGAACTGGTGCCGGCAGCGGAGCTGGAGGGTGGGCGGCGGGGGCGAGCTGTCTGAGCCGGCCGAGCTGCGCGCCGGGTCGTGTCGGCAGCGGAGCTGGAAGGTGGGCGGCGG
Organism: Ashinkailepas kermadecensis; assembly: GCA_034440615.1. Lineage (NCBI taxonomy): Eukaryota > Metazoa > Arthropoda > Thecostraca > Neolepadidae > Ashinkailepas > Ashinkailepas kermadecensis. The sequence goes on from JAOTOM010002927.1 coordinate 81,668, forward strand.
GGGCGAGCTGTCTGAGCCGGCCGAGCTGCGCGCCGGGTCGTGTCGGCAGCGGAGCTGGAGGGTGGGCGGCGGGGGCGAGCTGTCTGAGCCGGCCGAGCTGCGCGCCGGGTCGTGTCGGCAGCGGAGCTGGAAGGTGGGCGGCGGGGGCGAGCTGTCTGAGCCGGCCGAGCTGCGCGCCGGGTCGTGTCGGCAGCGGAGCTGGAAGGTGGGCGGCGGGGCGAGCTGTCTGAGCCGGCCGAGCTGCGCGCCGGGTCGTGTCGGGTTCAGCGGAGCTGGAAGGTGGGCGGCGGGGGCGAGCTGTCTGAGCCGGCCGAGCTGCGCGCCGGGTCGTGTCGGCAGCGGAGCTGGAGGGTGGGCGGCGGGGGCGAGCTGTCTGAGCCGGCCGAGCTGTGCGCCGGGTCGTGTCGGCAGCGGAGCTGGAAGGTGGGCGGCGGGGGCGAGCTGTCTGAGCCGGCCGAGCTGCGCGCCGGGTCGTGTCGGCAGCGGAGCTGGAGGGTGGGCGGCGGGGCGAGCTGTCTGAGCCGGCCGAGCTGTGCGCCGGGTCGTGTCGGCAGCGGAGCTGGAGGGTGGGCGGCGGGGCGAGCTGTCTGAGCCGGCCGAACTGTGCGCCGGGTCGTGTCGGCAGCGGAGCTGGAAGGTGGGCGGCGGGGCGAGCTGTCTGAGCCGGCCGAGCTGCGCGCCGGGTCGTGTCGGCAGCGGAGCTGGAGGGTGGGCGGCGGGGGCGAGCTGTCTGAGCCGGCCGAGCTGCGCGCCGGGTCGTGTCGGCAGCGGAGCTGGAAGGTGGGCGGCGGGGGCGAGCTGTCTGAGCCGGCCGAGCTGCGCGCCGGGTCGTGTCGGCAGCGGAGCTGGAAGGTGGGCGGCGGGGGCGAGCTGTCTGAGCCGGCCGAGCTGCGCGCCGGGTCGTGTCGGGTTCAGCGGAGCTGGAAGGTGGGCGGCGGGGCGAGCTGTCTGAGCCGGCCGAGCTGCGCGCCGGGTCGTGTCGGCAGCGGAGCTGGAGGGTGGGCGGCGGGGCGAGCTGTCTGAGCCGGCCGAGCTGTGCGCCGGGTCGTGTCGGCAGCGGAGCTGGAAGGTGGGCGGCGGGGGCGAGCTGTCTGAGCCGGCCGAGCTGCGCGCCGGGTCGTGTCGGCAGCGGAGCTGGAGGGTGGGCGGCGGGGGCGAGCTGTCTGAGCCGGCCGAGCTGTGCGCCGGGTCGTGTCGGCAGCGGAGCTGGAGGGTGGGCGGCGGGGGCGAGCTGTCTGAGCCGGCCGAGCTGCGCGCCGGGTCGTGTCGGCAGCGGAGCTGGAGGGTGGGCGGCGGGGGCGAGCTGTCTGAGCCGGCCGAGCTGCGCGCCGGGTCGTGTCGGCAGCGGAGCTGGAAGGTGGGCGGCGGGGGCGAGCTGTCTGAGCCGGCCGAGCTGTGCGCCGGGTCGTGTCGGCAGCGGAGCTGGAAGGTGGGCGGCGGGGGCGAGCTGTCTGAGCCGGCCGAGCTGCGCGCCGGGTCGTGTCGGGTTCAGCGGCAGCCGCCACCAGACGTGCGCCGGCCCACCCACCATTTGGTATGGGTGTGTGCTTCTCGGCAGAACTCGCCTCACTCCATCCGTTCCACTTTGATGACGTCACATCTGTCATCAGTCTCCCCGATGTGTTTATTTGCTTTCTCGCTGCGCATTAATCGGCCAATGCGGAGAAGATTGTGTTTCCCTGGACCACTATGACGTAGGCAATTCACCGAGAGAACCACATACGGCAATATAATGCCATAGTGCAGAGCTGTGCAAATTGTGACGCAATTAGCAGAAAGAACCGCATGTGGGAATATAATGAAAAGAGGTGTGAAAACTACGGGTGATACTCGCCATGGGCACGTACCACCCGTTGCACGCAGTCACTGAGGATGACTCAGCCGAAATATACCTTTGTAGTTTTGGTGACATCAAATCAGTGTTAAAATATTGAATTATCGTTAGGTGTGAGATGTCGAAATGAATGCAGCAGGATGTCGAATTCGCTATGCAAATAATGCTGTTAAAATACTTCGGTCCTTAAAGCCTAGTTTTGAGACAATTGCGCACATATAACTACCAGTTTTGCATGCTTTGGAAGGTACATAATTTGGAGATACCTATATCAACGATAACGATACAAATACCTATGCTATAAACTGGTATTGTATAACATAGCACATCATAGGTTATTCCTTTACCTGGAATTGCACCACGGAATGTTCGTTATCACGATCTCGGATCCGTTATGGTGAGCATAAGCATGATGCTTATAAACGGGATGCTGTAAGAAACGAGGCATGACAACTTCACAAGCACGCAGCAAGAAACAAGATGTTGATGCTTCTTTGGAATGGATGTGGATTCAGTGTTCAGTAAGTGGTATATTCCACCGTATTTCTTGAATAATTTATCAGTGCATCAACTTGACCATATATGAACATGATAATAATTTTGCCCACACCTGCTTACGTGCACATGACTCAACGAAAGCAATCTTTCGCGTGGGATATCGATTTCGTGCACGACATCGGCCATATCTGACTGCTACTTCCACTGCGGGCTGGACATGCGGTGCCAGCAGTCGCACCTCACGCCATCAATATCAGCACGGCAGGCACACCTCACGCCGTCAATATCAGTACAGCAGTCACACCTCACGCCATCAATACCAGCACGGCAGTCGCACCTCACGCCATCAATATCAGCACGGCAGTCACACCTCACGCCATCAATATCAGCATGGCAGTCGCACCTCACGCCATCAATATCAGCACCGCAGTCACACCTCACGCCATCAATATCAGTTCGGCAGTCACACCTCACGCCATCAATATCAGCACGGCAGTCACACCTCACGCCATCAATATCAGCACCGCAGTCACACCTCACGCCATCAATATCAGCTCGGCAGTCACACCTCACGCCATCAAGATCAGCACGGCAGTCACACCTAACGCCATCAATACCAGCATGGCAGTCGCAACTCATGCCATGTATATCAGCACGGTCGCAACAGCCGCGAGCGCCGCCATGTCTGGCCACTCGTAAGCGGATAAAAGGCTACACGGTAAATCTGATAGCGTCGCGTCTTACTCGACCGCGAGCACACCTACCCTTCATCTTGCGAGGCCGCCCTCGGAGTCCGAGTTTACACCTCGTGTCGCCGACAAGCATTAGTGGGTGGGTGGGGGGAGGTGAGTCGTCCGTCAGCGGCGCGCGAGCCGGAGTAGAGGGAGGCGGCGAGGTGCCGCGCCGCTCGGCCGACCCGCGTCGCGTCGGTCGCGACGGCCGCTATTTTCGTCGGCGCCCAAACACGGCGTCTGTGTTTGTCGGCGACGTATGCAAGCGCG